>JBBPBX010022753.1:0-29100 GCA_038048925.1 Garcialebias charrua
GATCTGGATGACACTTGCTGTGAGTCTTTTGGAGGAGTCCCTGTGTCAGCCTGAAGTGAAAGCAGTCAGTAATAACAAAGGGTTGCTTAGCAATAAGCAAGTCAACTTGGGTAAAACAGAGCAATCGGTCTTATTTTACCATGCCATTATTTTGAAATTCCACATCAGATCTGGATGACACTTGCTGTGAGTCTTCTGGAGGAGTCCCTGTGTCAGCCTGAAGTGAAAGCAGTCAGTAATAACAAAGGGTTGCTTAGCAATAAGCAAGTCAACTTGGGTAAAACAGAGCAATCGGTCTTATTTTACCATGCCATTATTTTGAAATTCCACATCAGATCTGGATGACACTTGCTGTGAGTCTTCTGGAGGAGTCCCTGTGTCAGCCTGAAGTGAAAGCAGTCAGTAATAACAAAGGGTTGCTTAGCAATAAGCAAGTCAACTTGGGTAAAACAGAGCAATCGGTCTTATTTTACCATGCCATTATTTTGAAATTCCACATCAGATCTGGATGACACTTGCTGTGAGTCTTCTGGAGGAGTCCCTGTGTCAGCCTGAAGTGAAAGCAGTCAGTAATAACAAAGGGTTTCTTAGCAATAAGCAAGTCAACTTGGGTAAAACAGAGCAATCAGTCTTATTTTACCATGCCATTATTTTGAAATTCCACATCAGATCTGGATGACACTTGCTGTGAGTCTTCTGGAGGAGTCCCTGTGTCAGCCTGAAGTGAAAGCAGTCAGTAATAACAAAAGGTTGCTTAGCAATAAGCAAGTCAACTTGGGTAAAACAGAGCAATCGGTCTTATTTTACCATGCCATTATTTTGAAATTCCACATCAGATCTGGATGACACTTGCTGTGAGTCTTTTGGAGGAGTCCCTGTGTCAGCCTGAAGTGAAAGCAGTCAGTAATAACAAAGGGTTTCTTAGCAATAAGCAAGTCAACTTGGGTAAAACAGAGCAATCGGTCTTATTTTACCATGCCATTATTTTGAAATTCCACATCAGATCTGGATGACACTTGCTGTGAGTCTTCTGGAGGAGTCCCTGTGTCAGCCTGAAGTGAAAGCAGTCAGTAATAACAAAGGGTTGCTTAGCAATAAGCAAGTCAACTTGGGTAAAACAGAGCAATCGGTCTTATTTTACCATGCCATTATTTTGAAATTCCACATCAGATCTGGATGACACTTGCTGTGAGTCTTCTGGAGGAGTCCCTGTGTCAGCCTGAAGTGAAAGCAGTCAGTAATAACAAAGGGTTGCTTAGCAATAAGCAAGTCAACTTGGGTAAAACAGAGCAATCGGTCTTATTTTACCATGCCATTATTTTGAAATTCCACATCAGATCTGGATGACACTTGCTGTGAGTCTTTTGGAGGAGTCCCTGTGTCAGCCTGAAGTGAAAGCAGTCAGTAATAACAAAGGGTTTCCCAGCAATAAGCGTGTCAACTTGGGTAAAACAGAGCAATCGGTCTTATTTTACCATGCCATTATTTTGAAATTCCACATCAGATCTGGATGACACTTGCTGTGAGTCTTTTGGAGGAGTCCCTGTGTCAGCCTGAAGTGAAAGCAGTCAGTAATAACAAAGGGTTTCTTAGCAATAAGCAAGTCAACTTGGGTAAAACAGAGCAATCGGTCTTATTTTACCATGCCATTATTTTGAAATTCCACATCAGATCTGGATGACACTTGCTGTGAGTCTTCTGGAGGAGTCCCTGTGTCAGCCTGAAGTGAAAGCAGTCAGTAATAACAAAGGGTTTAGCAATAAGCAAGTCAACTTGGGTAAAACAGAGCAATCGGTCTTATTTTACCATGCCATTATTTTGAAATTCCACATCAGATCTGGATGACACTTGCTGTGAGTCTTTTGGAGGAGTCCCTGTGTCAGCCTGAAGTGAAAGCAGTCAGTAATAACAAAGGGTTTCTTAGCAATAAGCAAGTCAACTTGGGTAAAACAGAGCAATCGGTCTTATTTTACCATGCCATTATTTTGAAATTCCACATCAGATCTGGATGACACTTGCTGTGAGTCTTTTGGAGGAGTCCCTGTGTCAGCCTGAAGTGAAAGCAGTCAGTAATAACAAAGGGTTTCTTAGCAATAAGCAAGTCAACTTGGGTAAAACAGAGCAATCGGTCTTATTTTACCATGCCATTATTTTGAAATTCCACATCAGATCTGGATGACACTTGCTGTGAGTCTTTTGGAGGAGTCCCTGTGTCAGCCTGAAGTGAAAGCAGTCAGTAATAACAAAGGGTTTCTCAGCAATAAGCAAGTCAACTTGGGTAAAACAGAGCAATCGGTCTTATTTTACCATGCCATTATTTTGAAATTCCACATCAGATCTGGATGACACTTGCTGTGAGTCTTTTGGAGGAGTCCCTGTGTCAGCCTGAAGTGAAAGCAGTCAGTAATAACAAAGGGTTTCTTAGCAATAAGCAAGTCAACTTGGGTAAAACAGAGCAATCGGTCTTATTTTACCATGCCATTATTTTGAAATTCCACATCAGATCTGGATGACACTTGCTGTGAGTCTTTTGGAGGAGTCCCTGTGTCAGCCTGAAGTGAAAGCAGTCAGTAATAACAAAGGGTTTCTTAGCAATAAGCAAGTCAACTTGGGTAAAACAGAGCAATCGGTCTTATTTTACCATGCCATTATTTTGAAATTCCACATCAGATCTGGATGACACTTGCTGTGAGTCTTTTGGAGGAGTCCCTGTGTCAGCCTGAAGTGAAAGCAGTCAGTAATAACAAAGGGTTTCTCAGCAATAAGCAAGTCAACTTGGGTAAAACAGAGCAATCGGTCTTATTTTACCATGCCAAAAACGCTGTCAAACTTAAAAAGTCCTTCAGATTGCTGATCCATAAACAAATCTATGACTTTTGATAAAATAAACAACAACAAAAAAAATTGTAGACCTTTTACTCACTGTGCCTGGGGTGGGCTGAACAAAAATAATAATAATTGTAGACCTTTTACTCACTGTGCCTGGGGTGGGCTGGATGGGTGGATGGGGATTTATTTATTTATTTAATTATTTACTTACTACGAATAGATATAAAATACATTTTAAAATGAATAAAATGCTGTCAAACTTAAAAAGTCCTTCTTTATTTATTTAATTATTTACTACCAACAGATATAAAATACATTTTAAAATGAATAAAACGCTGTCAAACTTAAAAAGTCCTTCTTTATGCTGTCAAACTTAAAAAGTCCTCCTTTATTTATTTTAATATTTACTACCAACAGATATAAAATACATTTTAAAATGAATAAAACGCTGTCAAACAAAAGTCCTTCAGATTGCTGCACTGTATGTCTGGGTACCTGGCTTTTATTTTGAAAGCCACTCGGAAAGTTGCGCACCGTAATGCCTGATGCAGATGCGCACAGCAAAATCGGGGGAGTGCTAGCATTACTACCATTTCCGAAGAGGGTGCTGGCGTTACTGCAGTCACCGCTGCTATTTTCTCCCCACCACAGTCTCTCTCAGCCGACAGCTCCAGCGGACTGACGCCGGACTCTGAGTCGAAACAAACCGACAACAACAATAAGACACGACCCAAAAGGCCCGGAAAATAAAATGGCAGAGCTCGGTTCGGGAAGCCTGCCTTTGATAGGAGATCCAGCTTTCAACTACCAGCAGGACTCGGAGCAGGAACTGAGCGAACGGCTGAAGCGGCTGTACCCGGCTGTGAACGAGGAAGAGACCCTGTTACCCCGGTCCTGGAGCCCCAAGGATAAATACAGCTACATCGGGCTGTCACAGAACAACCTGCGGGTCCATTACAAAGGTTAGAGGAGCGGTTCTGACTCGGTCCCAGACAGCTGAGAGGTCTAATCGGTGTGTGTGTGTGTCTGCAGAGGGGCACACACACACACATACAGTGTGATTATGTCGTGTGTATTCTGGTAAACCTAGCCTCCTGTCCTCGCTTTGTTTCCCAAATGAGCAGAGGAATTCCCAAACGGGTGACAGTGAACCCACTAACCCCTGCTATCCCCAACGAACTGAAATCCGCGTCCCTCATTGTTTATTTCCCCTCCGTTGTTGTTGTTTGTTTACTGGAAAGTGCCCTTGCTGACACCAGAAGGGGGTCAGTTAGTTTCAGTTAGCCGAGGAACAACAAGCAGAAGTCCGCTAGCTTGCTAGCAGCCTCCGGAGCAAACGGCAGTTGGTTTGTTAGCTTAGCACAACAAGCTAGCTGCTCGTTATCGAAAGAAGGCTAACAAGATGGATACGAGCCCAACTTGGTGTCAGCCTTCAACAATGTTACGCCCTAGTGTCAGGTTTTCACCACACTACGCGCCGCTGTTGATTAAAAATGTCGTTAGTTGTAATTTTCCATAAATGTGTTTTATTTTGTAGCCTGAAGAGGCCCATTCAGCAGCCACAGGTCCAGTGGGTCCAGCTGTGACACATGAGGCCTCTGCGCATTCAGCCTTTTTATCAGAAGAAATAAAGTCCCCATCGTGAAATAAATCAGTTTCTGTCTTTGAGCAATAACTGCTACAGTCAGTGCTTCAAAACCATGTTTAGATTTTAAATAAAATCAAAACATCACACACCCCACAGCCCCAGGAGTTAAAACTAATAAAGGCCTCTCTGATCCAGTTTGTTTCAGCTTTTTTTAGTTAATTTGTTTCACAGAGAAACCAAATGCAAGAATGATTTGTGAAGGATGGTAGAAACCCTTCAAAGATCCTTTTAAACACAGCATACAGGTTTAAAATAAAGGCCTGTCATTCCTTGAGCGAATGCATATCACCCGCCATTTCATGATTGGGAATTATCCTTAGAAATAATAAGATGGCCACGATCAGATTATGTGTTGTAAATGACTCTCGGCTACTACCATGCCACATTTTGGCTCAGTGTCTGTCAAACTTGACTACTTGGTTGCTTAGTTTTGGCGGCCATCTTAAATAATCAGTTGTAGAAGTACGGTATAGTACATCCAGTGATAACTCTTTTGGATTTTTTTTTTTCATTCATTCAACCTTTATTTAGGCAGGTTAATCTCATTGAGCCTCGAGGACTCATTTACAAGAGGGACCTTTCTACAAACTAAAGAATGATGACAACAGCAACAGTAGAATTTCCTTAAACAATCAACAATAGACGAACATAAGAGAGAAATACAGATTTTTTTAAACAAGTTAAAACTAAGATATCAAAGTAGCAAAACAGACAGATTATAAGGTAGATGTAGAAAATCTAAAACAGGAACATGTCTGTACTGTATTGGTTTTTGCCAGGAGTTTCATCAGTCATTCCAGAGGGTTATGAGATATTTTGCTAACAGACATGAATGACTACACAGATTAATGAGTACAGTATACACAATTACCCAACTGTCATTGCAGCAGGCAATAAAAAAACAAAGTTAAACAGGAGTAAAAATTAAAACAAATTGTTCATTTTACTTGATTTTACGAAAAAAAAAAAAATCTGCTACATGTTGATGAATTTTAAAATTATGAACGTAATATTTCTAATAAATAAAAAAAACTCCAGAGTTTGAGTTCATTTTATCTTGGCTTTTCGCATCAGTGCAGATCAGCTGTCTAACCTGTTCCTTTTAAAGGTTTATCAGATAAATATCTGCACAAGAAGCAAATATTAGTTTAAGATAGGGACTTTCTTAAACAGATATCCTGAACTGAACACTTCATGCATAATTGATCACTGGTGAGCTGAATATCAGCCTACGTTTGAATCATTTGTGCTATAAATGCACCTTGTGTCCTTATTAAACATTTAATTCTGGTTCTAACGTGACCAGATGCACTTGATGAGAACATTAAATCCCGTCTGTGCTAAGTCCCGTCCCATATTCCTTTGCAGCTGTTTGGAGCGGCACAAAGAGGTCCGTGTTTAAATATAAATCATGCCGTTTCACTTTGAGTAATGTAGGCCGTTCAGTGTTTTTGTCTGCGGGGAGATTAGGTGACGCTGCACGTTTAAGAGATGACACACAAACAGGTCGGTTCTGGAGCGGGTTCCTCCAGCTCCTACTCTCCTACGTCTCAACCCTGGTGGTTTGGATGCTATTTTGACCGGTGTGCTAATTTCGTCTGTTCAAGGCCGCACAGGCTTTACCTGAACAGTGCCGCAGACACACATTCATCCTGTTGCAACTGACACTCAGAGTAAGATTAGAGCCAGAGCATTTGATACAGAGGAATGCATGTCACCCGCCGCCTTTCATCTTTTAATCTATGACCATTTAATAATGAGAAGGGACAAAGTTGCAGCCGTTTAGGTCCAACTTTGTAAATAAGGTTAAGCATGATTTCACGCAGGATCTGTTAGAGCTTGGAGTATGTTTTAGGATGACTCAGCTACTACCACACCAAACTTTAGCTCAATGTTTGTGAAACTGTTCTAGTGTTGGCTAAGGTCAATTAGCTGTGGTGGCCATTTTTGTTGACTCCAAAAGTTAAATACTTACAGATCTACATCCTGTGATTACTTTACAAAAGTTTAAATATTCATCTAAAACTGTTGTATGTAAAAATGTGTAAATTTGTGTTTTATTATTTAACTCTTGCTTTCAATAGGCTGTTTATTACATATTGTTGCCATGCTCCGCTAAAATCTGTCAGGGGTTCGTGAAATATTTTGCTAACAGAGTTCATACTAACAGATACTGTCCAAGTTATAAAACAAAAAACTTTTGCAACTTGTAGTGCTTAAAGTATGTGTTGAGGATAACGCTCTGTTACTACCACACCAAATCTTAGTCCAATATTTGAAAAATTGGATTGATTCATTTGTGTGGTTTCGTACGGTCAGCTGTGGTGGCCATCTTAAACTGGACCGACTCCAAAAGGTAATAATTTCAATCTAAATATTCATCTAATGATCATTTCTTTCTGCAAATTTTATAAAGTTTGTATTTAAAATATACCGTAATAGAATTTTAGCTGATTACATTTAAAACCAGCTAAGTTTTAGCCATATTAGTGTTTCCTAGTCAGCTGTCTGTGGCAGCCATCTTGACCTGTGTTGACTTCAATAGAAAATGAATTGTAGATGTGCAGCCAGTGATGACCTTCGAAGAGTTTTGTCGAAATCTGTCCAGTGGTTCACAAGATATTTAGCTAACACTACAGAAAAATGAACACAGACAGCCTCTCATTTTTCTTTAATAATATTATATGTATTAAGACATGATTACAGAACATCTGGCTTCAGTTAAATTTATTGATCATGTACAATTAAGTCCTGTCTGGGTAAAATTCTTCTGATAACTGATCACCATCAGTGGGTCCACCTCTAGAAAAGCAGTGGTCTTTGCTGCTCTCGAGCATACAGGTGTATGTATGTTAACACAATGCCAAGGTGAAAAGACATCAGCAATGACCTCAGAGAAGTAGCTGTTCTGCCCCTCGATCTGGGAAGGGTCAAAGGGAATTTCTAGTTTAGAGTCTGTCGTTCTATGGAGAGAAAGATTGTTCATAAGAGGAAAACCTTTCAGACAGATGACAGTCATCCCAGGGGTGGCAGATAATTCACCCCAAAGGTCAGACCGTGCAATGCTCAGAGAAAAGAGCTCCAGCCTAGACGCTAGGTTAGAGATCAAAGGTCTTGACAGAATAATTAAAAGAAAGGTTGAATAATGATGCTTTGTTTGGAAGAGTTGTAGGAGAAACCTTCACATAAAAATAAACATGGTGGTATGACCTACACCTAATTTATGCTTGCCATTCTTGGGTTCAGGAACAGTGTCGCTCAGCAAAACTGACTGTGTCAAAATGTGATAGGGATCACTCTCGGCTACTACCACACAAAATTGCAGCTCAACATCAGTTAAATGGACTGAGTTGCAGACATTTTAGCGTTCGTTAAGTCATCTCAGTCAAGTTCATTCCAAAATCTAATCAGTTATCGGTTTACATCCAGTGATTTAATGACGGTTTCATAAAAATTCCCAGCATGGTTCAGGAAATATTTTTCTCACAGACACGAGCAAAATCCTTGTTCGCCGCTCAGCATTTAAAACAATCAATGCTCATGAAAACATATTTTTAGATTTACATTTCATAAGAAACTATGCTTCTGTGTTTGAAACGGTTTACAGGAACATGAATGAATAATTTCCATAGCTTGGATAATTTCTGTCAGCTGTTCAGAAGAGATGGGCCTGACTCCGGTTGATGTCGGGTCAGTCATCAGAACTCTCTGTGACACAAAGCAATCCTGCAGATTAACTTGTGTTGGGATTACAGAGCTGACTTTTTGGAAACGTGTCACAGTAATGTAACGCTGTTGTCGGGCAGAAACTAGACTCTTCTGCAGAACTGCGGTTCTGCATGCCCTGTGGAGAAAAAGATGTTCTGAATCTTAGTAAACTAGAGGTGTGCAGAGAGAGACGCATGTCCTTAACACCAGAAACAGTCCGGATGAAGAAGTCAAACAGTCAAGACTCTTACCGACATGAATTTAAACTTCTAGTTACCTAGCCTGCGTTAGCTTACAGCTAGCATTGCTGCTGTTTTATTTTTTTATTAGTCCTGAAGAATTGCCTCCCTCCCTTCTGAACTGGTGGATTATTTTGATAACCGTTTGACTCTGCAAAGTGATTTAGGTCCAGTTTACACAAGACTGTTTTTAAGTTAAAAAGGAACAAAGCTGTTATACTTCGGCTGTTCATCCACTCAACAACAGTGACCGGACTCCATGACACCGAAGCTTTTTAGATCCAGGTCTTAGAGCAGAAGAACTCCCAGCATTGTTTAAAAGGAAAACACACTATGGTTTCAGTTGGTCCATAGTTAATCTGCTCATGCCTGAGTAGATCAACAACAGTAACAATGGTGGACAGCAGAGGACTGTTTGTGCTGCTCATTCCAACTTCATTTGTTCCAAACGAATGTTCATGTCCATGCCATTTTGGATGTAACCGTTCTCATTATGGCAACTGATGCGTTCATGCATGTGTTGTTGAAATACAAAAATCACAGTGCCACCTGTTGACCCAACATGGAAACTACAGCAGGTTGAACGTGTTTTGTGCTCTTGTCTAAATAGATTGCAATCAGCACGCTCACCTGTGATTATCTCAAGTTTTTACAATCATCCATCGATTTTCTTTTCCGGGTTGCGCAGAAGCTGGTGTCTATTTCCAGCAGTCACTGTGCGTGAGAGGCAAGGGACACCCTGCACAGTTAGGAAGACTCCAGGCCTGGATGCAAACTTGCAACCTGCTGAGAAGCGATAGCTCTAACCACTGCTCCACGCGCCTCCCGGATAATCTACAACGATTCCAGGACGTCGTTGACATGTACAGGTCCTCAGCCTGCCACTACTGCAGTGCCTCTCAAAACATAGACTCTGTTTTTTCAGTGAAATCTGAGATTTTTTGTTGCGGATTGGCTGTTCGTGTACACAACAGCCCTTGTTTTCTCTTGCCACTTTGCCATTGGTAAGTGTAACTCCACTCGGCTCTCCTCTTCTCCGTTGGAGGTGATTCTCCACTGTGACTTGTTTCCCCACTTTGTGGGTGGGATTGTCAATGCAACATAGGCTTTATTGTAAATAAAGTAATTGTGTTACTTTGAGCCACTCCACTCGTGGTCCTTAATCGGACTTGAATTTCATTAGCATATCCCCGCACTGCTTATAAGTCTGGGTGTAGCTATGCTCCACTAGCATGGCCCTAGCCATTCCTGCACAGCTCCGCTCAATTCTATTTCCCTTCACTGCTGGGTCTGGGATTTGTCTCATAGACAACGATTTCTCCGGTCGATTTTTGACCGGACCAATCAGAGAACAGAAGGCAGATTGGCGGATTACCGGACCAATCAGAGAACAGAAGGCGGAGTTTTGAACGACGTTGACTGACGTCGTNTTTTTTTTCCATTTATAGATGGCCTCCCTTCACACCTTTTAGCCATCCTCTCACTCCAATATTTTTTTTTATTTATTTATTTTATTTTTTTTTTATTTTATTTAATTTTTATTTTTTTTTTTATTTTTTTTATTTTTTTTTAAGAGAGAAAGAAAGAAAAGAGAAAGTAAGGCAACAAATCAACAATTATCAACCAAAAGAGCACAAGGCAAACACACCCAACCTCCGTCCACAATCCTGCAAAGCACATGACAGAACACAACAATGGAACATACATGCATAAAGACTAATAATATTCATGAGCTTGCAGTAGAATTCTATAAATACACATACCCATATCTACAACTATATATATACAGTAGTATACATACATATACTTTTATATTCATTTATATATATATACCCATCTACATATCTACAGATATATATATATACAGTAGTATACATACATATACTTTTATATTCATTTATATACCCATCTACATATCTGCATATATATATATATATATACATCCCTGCATCCATTTGTGTGTGGTTGTGAGCATGCATAAGTGTATAAGGTTCCTCCAATAGAACATTTAGTAGCGACTGTGAAGCATCAGAGATCCGTCCCCCCAAAGCCCGAGGCAGACGAAGGAGCGATCAAAGCCCAAGACCCCAGGAAGGACCCCGAGCCCAGAGTCCCCAGGACTGCCCGAACAGGACGAGCCACTAGCCCACTCCCCAGATCCTACCAAGGGGAAGAACCGGACGAACCCCTACCAGCGACCACATACAATGACCCCCCGGTGTCGCCCGCGACAAATTCACAGGCCCCCGCCGGAGCCCGCCGCGCCGACGTAGCCCCAGGGCCGGTCACCGAGGCTCGGGCACCGGGGACGCCCACCCCTCGGGCCCAGACCCGACCGGACCAGAGGGCACGAGCCCCACCAGGCAGCCACCAGGCCGAGCCGACAAACGCCCAAGCGCCCAACCCCAGATAGTGAACGACGTTGACTGACGTTGTCAGTTAAAATGGCTGCCACCACGAAGGAATTTTCCAGAAAACAAGGTAAAAAACTATTATTTCTTTCCTGAGAAAAACTATATTTCTTAGCTGACGTTATATCAGAAGTGTTCCTGAGCTTAACAGTTCCTAAATCAATTCACGAAATGGTCAAATCTGCTGGATTTAAATAGTTTCGGTTTGACATTTTCCAAACAGCCTCAGGGTGCGCTACGAAAATAAATGATAAAAAATCGAATTTTATCTCAAATGTTTCATCCAGGCCAACAGTCAGTAAATTAGAGCCATATAATTACACACTGGTAGCAGAAAAAATATCCACCAAGTGGTTTCTGAGCTTTTTATCTGAATAGCCTGGACCTCGCCAGGCTAAGCTAACAAAACTCCGCCTTCTGTTCTCTGATTGGTCCGGTCAAAAATCGACCGGAGAAATCATTTTCTATGGGAGGAATGCCAGACCCTAGTCAGAAGCAAAGTGAAGGACAGGGTCTGGTTTTAACCAGGCTAATGCTCCACCATCATCTCTGATATATCTCTGTAAATGCTCTCATTTCTTGTGGCGCTATCCGTCAACAGTCAGATTCTCCATACTCCCTTCTCCTCTGAAATGAAACAAAGCTTTAACTCCTTGTGTCCTATCACCTAGAAGTGTATGTTTACAAGACAGCTGGCTTCAGGAAGTCAGAAAAGGTGTTCTTTTTTGGACTTTGACTCATAAAGACAAACTAGTGTCATGCCAGAGACTAGCACTCTGGACTGTGGAGACAATTAGTCTCTGTTACAGACATAGGGGTACAGAGCCCCCAACTGGTCTTAAAGTCCATTCTACCAGGAACATAGCCACATCATGGGCCCTGTTTCGAGGGTTATTTGTCCAAGGTATTTGTGTGGCAGCTAGCTGGGTCACATCACATATGTTTGTGCACTTTACAGGCTGAATGTGGCTTAGCCATCCCTAGCTCATGTATACTGACGCTGGAACTTTGCAGCCTTCTTGTCTGGGTTCGGGATAGCAGTTGTCTTTGGGGCTTTCTTACAATATAGTACTGGGCTATATCTCCCATAGTGAAACACCAAATGAAGTTAGAAAAAAAACACTGGTTCTTTAATAACACAGTGAGGTGTTTCGCCAACACTTCCCTCCTTGCATGGATATGGAAAGAAACGGTCATAGAATGAGTTTTCGGTTGACTGTGGTATCACGATGGGGTGGAGCCCTGAGCACAGCTCAGCCGGTCTGTCTCTGACAAACGTGATGTCATTGGAGCTTCTGTAGTTGGGCACATTGGAGCATTTCCCATCGTCTCACTCTTTTATCAGAGAACCAAGGTTATGTGAAGTAACCTAACATTCTGTTGTTGACTAGGCAGAGGACCACTGTGAGCTGCGTTGGACTTTCTGATATTGAAGCAATAAATTTTACACTTTGACTGTGCCGGTGGCCAAAGATGGAGCCTGAGGTGTGTTCAGTGCAGAGATCTAAGTTGAGAAGTTAAACCTGTGAAGTGGGATGTCATCTAGATCTAGAAGATAAATCGGTGGTTAAAACGAGCTTTTTCCTTCTTGCTCTCAGTGAAGGTGGACACTTTTTCCTCCTGTTCCTTCCCATGCTTCTGCTCTTTGTCCTGTGACCCTTTCGGAGCCTCTCTGCATATCTTCCGAAGAATTATATATTATGGGTCTGGTCTCTCAACGTAATTGATCAAATTTTCTCAATGAGAAGACGGAGAAGGAGAGCCCTCCTACCCTGATGGGACACTCGCAGCCGGATATACGATGGATTCCTGGGTGCAGTAGAAGATCGTGTGTCTGTCCATATTGTTGGTCGAGGATGTTGAAGATGCGTTCATAATTGGATTTATGATAACAGAATTTCTGCTTTTTGGAGTTGGTGGTTACCTGGCATATCGACAAATCTGATAAACGTTGGCAGCTGTTCTGGCCATTGTGAAGCTGCCCGACCTGTGTAAAGGAATGTGCCATGCTGTGAACACTCGGACTCAAATGCTGTGTGAGCTGAGCCGCAAGGTGGACGCGATTCTTGCTGAGAATTGCAGGCTACTTGCGGCTCCTGAATCTTGCTGGCTGGAAGGAAGTGACCTTGGAGAAGTTACAAGCTAGGCTAGGCGGAACTGACCACAAATTTGGCTGTTTAGAATTGCCATTGAGATGTACCAGTGAAACTGTAAAGACAGATGGAAATTAAATGGAGTTGGCCTGACCCAAAACAACTGTTATCTGAATCTGGCTCCGGATGTAATGTGAACAAGATGCTCTGCCCCCTCTACCCATTACCTTCCCCAAGGACATCTGTGGACCTGTGTCAGAGCTCTACCGAGGCAGACTGATAAACATTGCACCATCACTTTCATGGACTGTGGCGGACAGTGCTATCTGGAACAGTGTTCACAAACTTACTTACAAACACACACATGCATACATTCACTTGCATAGCTATAAACACACTCCCTTCAACTCACTGCCTTCGTTGGCCTCCCTCCTTTTTGCCCCCCCAGTGCTGTAACCTAGGTTGGATGTGAGGCACCAGGTGGCTGCGACTGCGACGCTCTCTTGGGCGGCCTGTGCTGAGTGCCCCACACACACACACACTTCACTCTCACTCACTCCACATTCATATGTCTGATGTCATCTGTATGTTGCTTTTTTTGTGCTGAGTTTTTTTCTCTCTCAACTTTCACACTGTCCTGTTATGGACACAGTGTGAGATATGAATTTCGTTAACCTCCCCTTTCCTCATGTTCCCTTTTCCTTATCTAACAAAAAAGGCAGCGCCTCTCATGAGGCTGCAGTCTCAGGCAACCGTCTACCCAGGATGTTTCTTTAGACAGGCTGTACTGAAATTAAATTTCGTTGTGCTTCGCTGCAGTGACAATAAAGGCTGATTCTGATCTGACCTGCAGCTTTCATTTACAGGTTTTCATCTGACAGTTAAATTCTTCTGCTGAATTTAATTCTAACGATGACATTTCATTTAGCTGTCATGAGCCGATGTGATGCTTTCTAAAAATAGACAGTTTTGCTGTAAATATGGGATCAAAGAGTCACGAGCCGACAAACAATTTGGACATGTCCAAGCATGCTGCTCACATGCAGCTAGAGTTCAGGTTTTAATCCAGATTTATCAGTTCTGTAGTCTTGACTGCATGTTCAGAAACTAAAGGCCTGTTAAAGATGCTCAAATAATTTTTTTTCTTTCTTCAAACCAGCCATTTAGCTTTACTAAAGACTTTGTATTTTCTGCTACAGTACAGTGTGAAGGCTGAGGAACGAACGACATCTGAAGTTTACTGAAGAACCTGAAAATGAGTTGTTTAAAGCTAAAAGAAGCAGAACAATAGCCAAAAGCTAAAAGATGCAAAACACAGGCCAAAAGTAAAAGTACCGGTAGCTAGAGTTAAAAGTAGAAATCTCTATGTAAATGCTGTGAAGCAGTGAAAAGAAAGTAGCAAAAGGCTAGCTAAAATGAAAGTAGCTTAAAGGAGCTATATGTAACTTTTCTAACTATTTTTTAAACATATTTCTTCACTCTGTCACTACCTCCTGACAGACTGATTTTAGACAAGTAATCTCTGAAAAAAACTATTGTCCCCCCCCCTTGCTTCTCTAAAAGCATTTCTAAAAAGCCACAGTGACCCGCCGTTAACCAGCCAATAAAAACAGTTTTTAACTAGCCAATAAACCAGGTTTTTAACCTGCTAAAAGCAGCAAAAGTTCGCTAAACTCTAAAAGTAGCAATAGGCTAGCTAACAGTAACTAAATTATCTGATATTAGTGAAAAGCTACGGTAGTTAAAATCTATGGTAAAATGGTAAAATAAACGAGAAGCAAAAAGTAGAAACAAAAAAGACCAGCTAAAAAATTAAAGGAGCAAAAAGCTAGTTTAAAAGTTAAAGTAATCAACTGCTAGCTAAAAGTAGCTGAACAGTAGCTAAAAGCTTAAAGCAACATGATAACTAAAAAATAAAAGTAGTTGAAAGGTAGCAAAATGTTAATACAGGTAGTCCCCGACTTACGAGCGAGTTCCGTACCTACGGGCCGCTCGTATGTCCAAAAATTCGTAAGTAGGATCACCCAAAAAAAAAAAAAAAAAATATATATATTTTTTATTTTTTATTTTTTAGAAATGAATACATGTACAGTACTGTACAGTCACCAAGCACTTAGCCTATCCTAACACAGTTTTTAAAGATGAAGGAGTGAGTTGAATTGTCTCCCTTTCACATAAAGGGAGCTAGCTCCCTTTATGGGAATGGAGCCTGCAGGGAGGAGGGAGACAATTCAACTCACTCCTTCATCTTTAAAAACTGTGTTAGGATAGGCTAAGTGCTTGGTGACTGTACAGTACTGTACATTTATCTATTTATTAAAAATATACTGTATATATATATATATTTATTTTTTATTTATTTATTTATAAATAGATAAATGTACAGTACTGTACAGTCACCAAGCACTTAGCCTATCCTAACACAGTTAAGGAGTCAGTTGAATTGTCTCCCTCCTCCCCAGCAGGCTCCATTCACATAAAGGGAGCTACAGTACTTTCACTTTATGTGAAAGGGAGACAATTCAACTCACTCCTTCATTTGTAAAATCTGTGTTAGGATAGGCTAAGTGCTTGGTGACTGTACAGTACTGTACATGTACTGTATTCATTTAAAAAAAAAAAAAAAATCTCTCTTTTTTTTTTAATGAGATGCATATTCGTAAGTCCGGAACCTTGTAAGTAAGAGCGCTCATAAGTAGAGGACTACCTGTAGTAGCAAAGCTGTTAAAAGTAGCAGACTAGAATAACAGAGCCAGTTCACTGAAGCTGATTTTAAAGTCCATGACCCACCATGTTTTCAAATTGCATCGCCATTAATATTTATTAGTTTATTTAAAAATAATACAGGAGCGTTTATTTATATTGTAGAGAAATAACGCTAAATGTGTTATTTCATGATTTATAGCAGATTTTAGCAGAAGCTCCGGGAAGATCTGCCCCTCTCCATATATGGGCTTTTCACGTCACTAAAGATTCCGCCTTGGAGTTACAGGCGGAGTTATAATAAGCCTTCATCAACTTCCATGACCGCTGCTCTAAGAGAGGAAAAAAAAAAGCGAAGCGGTCGCTCACTGATGTCTGTCATATTCTGAGCAGCATCCACGTAGACATACTAGTTTAATTCGCTTGATCGCGACAAATTCATTAATTTCCGCATCGGCTTTTTATTCTCTCCCCGTGACCAGACAGGTCGGGAGTACAGAAAGGCAGCCGCGCAGCGGAGCTCTGAGCGCGCGTGCTCCCCGTGCTTCCCCGTGCTCCACGCAACAAGGCTGGGACAGAACCGAGCCCTGAGTCGGCAGAAGGAACTTCAAAAGGTGACCAGCGGAACGGGGAGCCAGGGAGAAGACGGGAGAAGCCGCGCGGCTCGCTCCTCTCTGGGCAGAGGAGAGGAGAGCAGCCAGCAACAGTCCGCAGCGGTGTTATATCTTATTAAAAAGGTCTATAAAATAAATAAAAAATAAAAACAGAGCACTGGTCCAGCTGTACACAAAAATGCACCAGGAAATATGCAGTTTTACTCTCACTCTCATAAACCTCCATGGAAACTCATCCCTTCCTTCTGGGTGGAGACGTGACAAAAGTCACTCCACACTTCGACACTTTTCGGCCGCGTTTCCGGATTCATTCGGGACTCGTTTTTTTTTTTTTAACCCTCGCCTGGCCCAAATGCAAAAATGAAAATAGACGAAATATTCTACTACAGTAATAGTTCAATATGGTGAATTGTTACTGTCATGGTGGGTGTTGTCCTTTAAAGAGAAGAAGCTGGATAAATCTTAGATCAATTTCATGGGGAAAATAATTGTTAATAAAATAAAACGATTAAAGTTAAAATAACCTAAGATTGTAGCCCCCATCTCCTAAAAGAGCTGAAGGTTTAGATATCTGAATGGCTATAGCAAACCATCTCCTAAAAGAGCTGAAGGTTTAGATATCTGAATGGCTATAGCAAACAAACAGCGAAACAACGTTGCACATGCTGAATCAGCAATCACACGATTATCAAAAACAAAAGTTTATTCGAGTTTCTGATCTGATCGTCACAGAGGCTCTGCTGTGTTCAGGGTCGACGGGCTGAACAACCAGCTGCTTCGCGTAAGGTTACCGCCTATGCATTTTCTACGAGCTCACTGCCTCTTGTTAAGTTTGATGACAGGCGTGCAGGATAGCATGTAGCAGCACCCCGGACTGACAACATCCGAATCCGCTGGTAGCAGAAAGAGATGCACGCATGCTGACTGTGCAGACATGGTGTCTTTCTGTTATACAATACTCAAAACCATACCATACCATTTTATTTATAGAGCACTTAAAACAGCAACAAGGCCAACCAAAGTGCTGCACAAACAAACAACAACAGGCAACACGCACAATGAAGTACAAAAAATAGACATAAAAACATTGCAGATAATAAATAAAACGACCAAACACAGATCAGCTGGTGTTGAAAGCAACAGAATAGTAATGGGTCTTTAAACGGGATTTGAAAACCGAGAGGGAGGGGGCCTGTCTGACGAGCAGAGGTAACTCGTTCCAGAGTCTTGGGCCTGCTACAGAGAAGGCCCTGTCACCTCTGCGTTTAAGACCTGGTCCGCTGACCTCAAAGCACGTGGTGGGACATACAGCTGTAGCAAATCAGTGAGATAGGCGGGGGCGAGACTGTTCAGCGATTTGTAGACATACAGTATAGGAGAATTTTGAACTGGATTTGAAGATGAACCAGTAGCCAGTGCAGGGAGGTCAAGACTGGTGTAATGTGCTCTCTTTTGCCTGTACTGGTTAAAAATCGGGCTGCTGCGTTCTGGACCAGTTGTAATCGTGCAATGGTGGTCTGACTGATACCAAACAGGAGTGAATTGCAGTAATCAAGCCTAGATGTAATAAATGCGTGAATTACTGTCTCCAGGTTATTTTTGGATAATATGGGCTTCAGCTTAGACAGTCGCTGGGAAAAACAGGATTTAACTATCATATTTACATGACTGTTGAGTTTCATGGAAGGATCCATTATCACTCCCAGATTTCTTCTTAAAACAGCAGCTCGCTCATAACCCCAGGGATTGCATAACCACCCATCTGAATATAGAGTGACAGACAGACGGTAATGGATGTTGTGCTTGTATCAGAACGGTCCAGACATAAAACACGAGCCGGTTGTTTACACTTTTATCACAGACTGTATGTAGAGCAGGTTGGTTTTTAATCCTGCTGTAGGAAAGTCGCCTTCACAGATTGTGGTTCTCTGGGAGGAAAGCTTAACCTACAGCCCAAGAGTACATAGAACCAGAGAGCGATGTGATGTGAATTTTTGATTAAACGGCCTTAAAAATGACTGATGAAGAGGAGAGGTTGATGTGTTGATGTCTTTCTCAACAGGCCATGGAAAGAACCACAAAGATGCAGCATCAGTGCGAGCCACACACCCGATCCCCGCCTCCTGTGGGATCTACTACTTTGAGGTGAAGATTGTCAGCAAAGGTCGAGATGGGTAAGAAGACACAAAACCTTGCTTCTGTCCTGACTGGTTCTACTCTGGGACCCCTGTCAAGACCAAAACACGGCTTCAGTACTTGTCTGTCATGCAGAGGTGCCTTCAGTTTGGTTGAAAAGAATGTCCACCCTCTTTCAATCCTAGAGTTTATCTTTCAGAACAAAAACAACCACATGTAAATAAAACCAGAACACAATGGTTTGCAAATGGCACAAACTCATATTTTATTCACAATGAAATCACGTAAATATTTGAAATGTTTAAACAAATTGTATTATTAAAAAACTTGTTTTTAACAAGACTGCAACACATCTTTAAAACGTTGGGACAGGAGAACAAAGGCTGTAAAAAAAAAAGTGTATAAATAAAAAAACAGCCCAAAACATAAATAATTTAATAGTTTAACAATTTCTAATTGTCAACAGGTCTGTAAGAGAACTGGATATAAAAAGAGCATTTTAGAGAGGCTTCATTGCTCAGATGGAAACATGACAGAGGTCTGCCTGCATCTAAAACTGGAATATTTTCAGAATGAAGTTTCTTAATGAAGTATGTTCAATCTCCATAGTCTCCAGTTCCTAATCCATAATCCAATTAATCCACAGATTACAACAATCTGTAGACATCTCTGAGCTCTTCCACTCAGGAACACTTCACTGATCATTGCCCGTAAACACGGTTCACCATGACGTCCACAAATGTTGCTTAAACTATCAGACAAAGAAGAATCCAGATGTGAACACCATCAGTGCCGCTGCCGTCTTCTCTGGACCAGAGCTCATTTCAAATGGACTGAGGTGAAGTCCACAACTGTTCTGTGGTCAGATGGATCAGATTCTTAAGTTCTGTTTGGAAACCATGGACACCACATCCTCTGTACTAAAGAGGAGCAGGACTATCTGACCTGTTTTCAGCTCACAGTCCAAAAACCTGCCTCTCTAATGGTATTGGGGTGCACTAATGCCTCTGGCATTAGCCCCTTACAAATATGGAATCAATGCAGAAAAGTAGCTACAGGTTTTAGAACAATATATGCTTCCACCCAGATGACGTCTTTTTCAGGGTAGTTCTTGTCAAAAGTCAAAAGTCAACTTTATTGTCAAAACTGCAATATGTACAGGACATACACAGGATTGAAATTGCATTTCTCTCTGTCCCTCGGTGCAACAGTAAACATTTAAACACTAAAACACTAAAACATTTAATAAACATAAGCATAAAATGAAATAACAAAAGTGTAATACTGTCCTGAGTTTTTTGCATAGTAGTATAAAAGTGTAAAAAGTATATCTATAAAATAAAATGAAAGTTCTGGCATTGACATTTGTAATAGAGTGACAAAGCAGCATATGAAGTTTATGTACACAGTATATGTATGAGGTAGTTGATATTGGTATAGAGGTAAAGTGGCATATGCAATAAGGCTAGTAAAAAAATATATATATATCAGCAGTAGTGTAGATATAAAAAGTAGTGTAAATGTAAACAGTAGTAATAAATGTAAACAGTAGTATTGAATGAAAACAGTAGTAATAAATGTAAACAGTGAATGTAAACAGTAGTATGACTATAGGCAGTAATGTAATGCAAACATTAGTGCGAATATAAGAAGTAGTGCAAACTGAATGAGCACATGACCGTGAGTTGAGTGAATAACCCGTTTTGATGACACAGAGTCCAGTGTTAAAATCTTTGTGTTGTGTGGTGGTGTGTGAAAGTTTTTTGTGATTAAGGCAGTACAAGTGGGAGGGAGGGCAGAGCAGGCAGAGAGTTTAGCATCCTGACTGCCTGATGAACAGAGCTGTCATTTAGTCTGCTGGTTCGAGCCTGGAGACTCCTCAGTCTCCTCCCTGAAGGCAACAGGCTGAAGCAGCTGTGTAGTGGGTGTGTGGGATCACCTGCCATGCAGAGGGCTTTCCGAGTGAGGCGGTTGCTGTGTAAGTCCTGTAGTGAGGGGAAGGAGGTGCCGACAATCTTCTCAGCTGCTCTCACGATGCGCTGGAGGCTCTTGCGGCAGGATGCAGTACATGCACCAAACCACACAGTGATGCAGCTGGTCAGGACACTTTCTATGGCACCCCTGTAGAAGGTGCACATGATGGGGGTTGAAGCTCCAGCCCTTTTCAGCTTGCGGAGAAAGTAGAGGCGCTGGTGAGCCTTCTTGGCCAGTGATGCAGTGTTCCTGCTCCAGGACAGGTCCTCTGAGACGTGCACTCCCAGGAACTTGGTGCTGTCCACTCTCTCCACTGTGGTGCTGTTGATGGTCAGAGGGGCATGTTGGGCATCCCTCTTCCTGAAGTCCACAACATGTGAATGTTAAACCACAAACTGCATTAATTAAATGGCTTGATGGTAGAAGAGTCCAGGTGCTGAACTGACCTGCCTATGGTCCAGACCTCCCATTACCTGAAAACATTTGAGGCGTCACAATACAGAAGAAAAATCAGCAAAAAAAGAGCCAGGACTATTAAATACGGTAGCTCAAATCCTCCATCAGACCAGAATGGGATAACATTCCCTCCAAACCCTCCAACATCTGGTCTCCTCAGGTCCATGTTGTTTGCAGACTGCTGGTAATAGAAGTGAAGAGTCTTCACAGAGGAAACCTGGATCCTGGAAAAAACTTTTGGATCTGACATAAAAATGAAATAGACCTTTTTTCTTATAAATTATATAATTTATTATTTTTACCATTTAATGTTTTTTTGTGTGTGCTCCATTGTGAGTTTACTGCAGGTTTATGAAATTTAAAAACCATTACATTCTGTTATTTGCATTTTCTACTTTATCAGAATTAGGGTAGAAAATGATTACTATTTCAAAATGATCCAAACTGAACTTCAAGTGAACAATTATTTCAAAATGATCCAAACTGAACTTCAAGTGAACAACAACACAACAGATGCCACGGTGTCATTTGCACAAGTTAGGAGTCATCAGGACTCTGTATCACAGAGCAGACAGCATCAGGAGCCAGGCAGAAGGAGAAATCCCACACAAGACAGGCTCTAGCAATGTGGATATCCTAACTGGGCCTTCCTGAAAGCAGAGAAGAAACCCAAACAGGACTCCAGCCAACCATCAGGTGAAAAGAAGGAACCCAGACCCAGACCAGTGGTCATTCCGTATGTTGTGAGAGTATCAGAGAAACTGAGACGTTTATTTTCTAAACGTAACATCCCAGTGGCTTTTAAACCCCAAAATATATTGCGGCTAAGACTGGTTCATCCCAAAGATCCAGTCCCCCGGCACAGAGTAATATTGTGTACAGGGAATCCTCGAGTTACGTCAGGGTTCCGGACCTAAGGATGAGACTTAGGTCGATTTTGCCGTATCTCGCGGACCAAAAACATGTGCCGATCGTAGGTCCACATTTCTGACGTCTTTGAGGCTGACAGCTGGAGTCATTCCGGTTGCCTCCAAAGCGTCACGGATGACCCTCTGGAGGTAGTACGCCTTAAACGTACTGATCACCCCCTGGTCCATCGGCTGGATCAGCGAGGTCGTGTTTGAAGGCAGGTACACCACCTTCACATGCGGGTTAATGTCTGTGAGATCAGGGGGGTGTCCTGGAGCGTTGTCCAACACCATCAGGACTTTAAAGACAATCTTTTTGGAAGTGCAAAAACGCTGGACATCTGGCACAAAATGTTGTTTAAACCAATTTGAAAACACATCCAGCGTTACCCAGGCCTTCTTATTTGAGCTCCAATAGACAGGCAGCTTTCTTCTATCAATATGTTTGAAGGCTCTGGGGTTTTCAAATTGATAAATCAACAAGGGCTTGAGTTTGCAGTCCCCAGAAGCATTGCCCCCAACAGCAACGTCAGGCGCTCCTTGCCAACTTTGTGACCTGGTGCTGTTCGCTCGTCTCTGCTAATGTAGGTCCTGTTGGGCAAACGCTTCCAGAACAGGCCTGTCTCGTCGACATTAAACACTTGCTGGGCAGTGTACTCGCCGTCCCTGATGATCTCAGCCAGTGTGTCAGGGAAGGCCTCAGCTGCTGCGTGGTCAGCACTTCCGGCCTCACCTGTTTAAATGCACACAAACATGGCACGGTTAAAGGCTCAGTATGTAATTTCTGGATCACGTTGGGACTTAGGAAAATTTTGAACAGAGACACATTTGTGGTCCCTTCCCCTCAGTGCCATATATGGCTCTGAGGCTTGCTCTTGCCCTTGCTCTGCTGAAATTCAAATTCAAGCTCTGTTTTTATTGGCTGATTCAAATTCAAGCTCTGTTTTTATTGGCTGATTCAAATTCAAGCTCTGTTTTTATTGGCTGGTTACAAAATCTGTTTTTATTGGCTGGTTAACGGTGGGTCACTGTGGCTTTTTAGAAATGCTTTTAGAGAAGCAAGGGGACAATAGTTTTTTTCAGAGATTACTTGTCTAAAATCAGTATGTCAGGAGGTAGTGACAGAGTGAAGAAATGTGTTAAAAATATATTGTTAGAAAACTTATACAGCTCCTTTAAGCTGTTGTAACACTGTAATAAAAGGAATTTTGAAAAAAAAAACGTAAGTCATGGACTACCTGTAACAAATAAAAAAATGAGAAATTAAATGCTCACCCTGTATTTTGAGGTTGTGCAAATTCGCTCTCTCCTTCAAGCGGCTAAACCAGCCTTTAGAGGCAGTGAATTCTTCAGGTCCAGTGTCCCCCTCTCCCCCATCACCCCTCGCTGACGTGCTGCTTGACGTCCCTTCTCCAGGATCGCTCTGTTGGGACGTGCCTTCTCCTGAATCGCTCTGTCCTGCCCCCTCCCGCCAACACCTCCCTCACCCCTAGCTTTCAGCGTGCGGTAGATCATGCGCGCCTTCTCCCTTATCACAGCCATGCTCACGGGCACGCGCCTTTGAGCATTGTCCTCGATCCAAACCAATAGTAACCTCTCCATCTCCACCAACACACCTGTTCTCTGTTTTGTGATAATTGTGGATTTCATGGGTGCGGAATGACGCACTTGATCCAGAATTCTTTCTCTGTCTCCCTTTATCGTCCCCACCGTCGAACGCGGAAAGCCTAGCTTCACTGCTACCTCGGTCGGTGTCATGCCCCGATCACACATTTGAACGATTTTTAGCTTCGTCTCGAGGGTTATGGTCTGCCTGGGTTTCTTACCCACACCCTTATCCGAGGACTTCGAAGGTCTCTCTGGGTCCCATTTTAACTCTCACAAAAAAAATGTCGCCAATAAAAAAAAAAACTTGCTAAAAAACCTATGTTAACTGTCGCTACAAAAAACACTCTCGCTAAACCTAATCCTAACTGGCTAATAAAATACCTCTCGCTAAACCTATGCTAACTGTGGCTAATAAAATACCTCTCGCTAAACCTATGCTAACTGTCGCTAATAAAATACCTCTCGCTAAACCTAATGCTAACTGTCGCTAATGCTAACTGAATGAATGCTATGCTAAATGATGCTAAATGATGATAAAGTATGTACGTTTGCTCTTCTCTCTCTCGCCGAAACTCAACAACGTGGTCAAGATGGCGCGTCCCTTTAAATAGTACGGCAGTGTCGCCCCACCCCTACTCCACGGTCATGCGCACTGTCATGCGCGAACAGCCAAGGTACTGTACCCCTCCCCCACCTTGCCGCTTGCCGTAATGACGCACTTTTTTTGCCGTAGCTCGATTACATACTTCTAATGTACCTCGATCGTAAGTCAGTTTTTTTTGCCGTATCTCGACAGCATTCTTTCAAAGAGGCAAATCGTAAGTCTGAGTTGCCGTAGCTCGGGGGTGACGTAACTCGAGGGTTCCCTGTATGCTGTTCAGTGTCAGGAGGGCTGTGATCAGTCTTATATCGGGGAAACTAAACAGCCACTGGCCAAAAGGATGGCCCAGCACAGAAGATCAACATCATCAGGTCAGGACTCTGCGGTCTACACTCATCTCCAGGCCAGCGGTCACTCTTTCAGGGATGAAGATGTTCACATCCTTGATAGAGAGGAACGATGGTTTGAGAGAGGAGTAAAGGAGGCCATCTTTGTGAAAAGAAACCGTCCATCATTAAACAGAGGTGGAGGCCTCCGGGTTCAACTGTCCCCCTCCTACAATGCTGTTATTGCTAGTATCACTCAGCCCTCTGTGAATAGCAAACAACCATCAGGGTGCTAATGATCCATCGTTAGGATGATGGTCCTCCTTTTTCATGTGAACAGCTGTCAGCAGCAAACTAGTTGATCCACTGTGAGACGCTATTTATAAGACTGAGTTTATTACAGCTCCTCAGACTGAGGCAGTCTTCTGGATAAAAGATGAAACATTTCAACACATTTTTTTTGTGTACTTTTTACATCCGTCCAGAGGACCTGACTTTGTTTGATTTTTCTACCTGGATTATTGAGCATGCTTCAGGACACGGTGTCATTATTTATCAAACAACGCAGTCAGTCACGTGCTGATGTGACAACCTGTGTCATATTTCTCCTCCTACGCTGCAGATTTATTGAGGCAGAATCAGAACGACTTGTGAATTGGTCCATTGATGCAGCTCAGAGCAGATATTTACTGCAGGAGTCTGAGTGATGAACTTGGCTTGTGCCGGACGTCTCAGGACACTCAGACTGTTTACGGTTGTTTGTGCAGTGACGGGCCAACAGCCCGTCGCTGCACAACGGTTTTTAAAGACGTCCCGGCTGACTTCTGCCTGAGCTGCTCTACTTGCTGACACTGTTTCTGCCTCATGCTCATCAAAACACCTGCTTCATTCTTTTTCCTCAGATGCGTTTGTGGGGAAAATCAGCAACACATTTTAATTTATTTATTCTTTTGTAAATACAACCATTCCTAAAAACAAACTAGGATAAAAAAAAATGTAAATGCTCCAATAAACTCTCAGCAACTTTACTACTCGTTTTCCCTTCTGGAAATAATCGGCCCACTTAAACCCATTGTAAATTCACCTTTTGATCCCATATTTATCCTTTTTCTGTTGCAGGTTGCTGTCGACCTCAGGTCTATCATTTCATCAGACAAATAGTTTGTTTGAATAAAAAGAGCAGAAATATATTTGCGTTGTGCATGAGTAAACATTTAGTACAAAAACAGTAGATCCATGTGGACGCAGGCTGAAGATTCATCCACGCCTGCCTGACGTCGCCCGCTTCGTGGCTTAACTGGAGAAATATTGTTAGATAGACTGGGCTGTCGCAGCTGGGGGGCCCTTTTCAAAACTCAGGACTGGAATTAAAAACAAAAAAAGTATTTAAAAAAAAAAAGGTAAAAAATCCTTTTGGCTGTCTTAAAAGGGGAAAAATGCCAAAAAATAAATATTTTCTCGATAAAAAAAAAAAGAAAAGAATTGTGGAGTTTTGTTAAACTAAATGCTCCTAAGCATTTCATTTCAATTTCTGTTCAGTTTATTTATATAGCGTCAAGTCACAACCGTAGTCATCTTAGGGCACTGAACAGAAACAATCATATATATATAAAACGTAAGTTAACACTTTTTATCTGAGAAGCAGACTGCTTTGAATCTAACTCCATCACAGAACTCTTATCTTGAGCAAGCATGAAGGCGACAGTGGGAAGGAAAAATTCTCATGAGGAAGAAACCTTTAGCAGAACTAGGCTCAGGACAAGCGGCCATCTGCTTCGACCAGCTGGGTTTGGTAGGAACAGATACACAATGACAGGTCAAGAATCACATGTTAAGATAGAAATAGTATCAAATGAAAACTATTCAATTTTAGTAAATCATTTAAGGAAATTAGGTAAATTTGTCTTCTAGTTGTTTAAGCCTATGGCAGCATAAGAAGCCAACCCTAACTATAGGATTTATCAAAAAGAGAAGTCTTAAAACTGGACAAATTGTCAGCCTGGACATAAACTGGAAGTTGGTTCCACAAGAGGAGTCTGATAACTGAAAGATCTTCCTCCCATTCTGCTTTTGGAAACTCTAGGAACTGTGAGTAAGCCTGCAGTCTGAGAGTGAAGTGCTCTGTTAGGAAAATATGGAACAATAAGATCTCAAATATAAGATGGAGCTAGGTTGTTGAGAGCTTTGTAGGTTAGAAGATTTTGAATTCAATTCTGGACTTGACAGGGAGCCAATGGAGAGAAGATAAAACTGGAGAGATATGATCTCTCCCACTAACTCCAGTTAAGACTGGCAGCAGCATTTTGGATCAACTGAAGACTTTTAAAAGAAGTATTTGGACACACAGATAACAAACCATTGCACTAGTCCAGTCTAGACGTGACAAATGCATGAACCAGTTTAAAATTAAATACATCATTTCACTTTGAAGTTTTGTTTGATTGACTAGTTTATTTAGACGTTTATGTAAAGTGGTCGCCTGCAGGAACAGTTTTTGCCTTTAAATGTAATGTAGACGTAGAATAGTAGTATAGCAGTAATGATTTCAACACTCTTCTTCTCTTGCTCGTTGCAGGTACATGGGCATCGGCCTGTCTGCACAGGGAGTCAACATGAACAGGCTGCCCGGTGAGTACCGTGCAAGTTGGTCTCACAAAGGAAGCTGGACAATCAGACGTTTGTTGTTTGCTTCTGAAATCCATTTTAGCTGCTTTAATTTATCGACGGGAGAACAAGAAGACTGAGCCAGTCAGCCAAATGAAGGTTATCTAACACGAACCGAGGGGAGGATTTCATAATGCGTCTAACAGTAACTTGGACTCTCCGGGGTCAGAGCCAGATTTTCAGACCTCTTTGGCAGGCTGTTAAGAAAAACATCCTTCTTTTGTTCAGTCCTGGCTGCGCTCAGGGCGACGTGCACGACACAATTAAGTTGTCAACGCTGAAAACTTCTAATTGTTTATTAGTCAACAGTTTGATTCTAGTGGCTTTGTCGGCTCCGATTACAACAGTTTTACTTTATCAAGCCCAGAGTTTCTCATGAACATGTCCAGCTCTGAAGGACGGGTCGAATGTTAGCAGTTAGTCATTGTTTTCTTTCAGGGTGGGGATGTTTCCAGAGATGAAGGGATGAAGGAGAAAATGAGGAGCCAGGAAACTATGTAGACGCAAAGAAGAATCAGATTTTATGAGTAAATTAAAGAAGCCCTTTTTTTCCATTTGTAAGTCATATTTATGACACCCAGAGTTATGACTTTGAGTGGCACAAATGGGCTTGCATAGCACAGATCTGTTAATGTTTATAAGGTTTAAGAATGAAAGTGGAGAGAAATGGAGCTGACCAGCTACTGGTTCACTCAGGTCTATGATTCGAGTCCTAGCACTGAGTAAAGATTCAGTTAACCTGGATCTTACATGTCCCCTGGCAGACTGCTGATAAGTGTTGAGCTGTCAGGTTTTCCAGAAAAACAGCTGGATCCCCATAAACTTGAGACTCAGATGAGTCAGGTTTGTGATTCAGGTTAGACTCAAATACAAGTACAAACACCTGCATACATTTAATTCAAGTTATTATTATTCTTTTGGTTACCTTAATTTGAACATTTCACATTTTAGTTACATTTCTTTTATTCTATTGTTCTTGAATTGATTGATTGTTGTGTGGAATTGTAAAATCTGAATAATGCAAATGCAAATCCCTAACTAGTTGTAGTTTTGGGCGGCATAAAGTGTATCACTATCACGAGTGACTCGGATTGACCCGAGTCCATAAAGTGAACCAGATTTACCGCCTCTGGAGGGAAAGAGATGCAGTGCGTTTAAAATTTTTTTTTTTTATAGCTGTCATTGGTGGGCTCAGCAGTCTGACAGCTGCAGACAGAACATGTTGGGACACGTCAGTGACACATGGCGTGTACACACGGTGTGACCTCAAAGTAACACGACTTCAGACAAACATGGACTCTCACTTTGTAAAGAACAATTGCTCAGTTTGGACTTTAAATAGCACTGACTGCAGGGCTTCAGCTGTCAGTCAGACACTTCCTGCATCGTTTATTTCCACGTTTATATACAATATAATAAGTGTTTATTTAGGATCCCTTCAGTGGTTGTTTTTTTTATCATAGATTTTTTTTTTTTCATTCAACCTTTATTTATACAGGTTAGTTTTACTGAACCTTGAGGACTCATTTCCAAGAGAGACCTGTAATATAAGCATAAACGTATATAAACATAAGCAACAAATTTACATCAAAAATGTTGAAAAATCTTATTTTAACAGCGGTTATGGCTTTAACGCGAATAAACACATTAAATGACACTTAGACGTGCTCGGCCACTAATATAAAAACCATTCCTGCTTAAACTAATACACGTGGGCTACAGTTGTTGTAGCAGCTGCATCTTTATCTTCCCACAAAAGTGTGCACAAACATGGCTGATGGCAGATTTTTACAAAGTGGCAAGCATTGGCTGATTGAATCAGTCTACGGGTCTGCATCTGCTTCCTATATTTTATGTAAAATATTTGACAAAGTCTCCAGCTAATGTGAATATGAAGTATTATAGAAGTGCTCAAGTGAAGTGGGTGAGTAAAGGGAGTGAGGTTCAGAACTTGTGTGTTTGTCTCATTTGGTCCTGTTTGGTCCTGTTTGGTCCTGTTTGGTCCTGTTCGGTCCTGTTCGGTCCTGTTTGGTCCTGTTTGGTCCTGTTTGGTCCACTGTTCCCACCGCTGACCTCTGTGTGTGATCCTGCTGTGGAGGCTTGCCCATTTCATTAGCATGTTGGAGCAGCGAGCCCAGCTTTAGAGGCAATATCCCTGTCAGCAGATTAATCTAATACCTCC
>JBBPBX010022753.1:29311-41129 GCA_038048925.1 Garcialebias charrua
ACATTTCTTGTCTCCTGTCCTAACATCCCATGGACTGACATATTTTAATATTGTAGCAAAAAAAAAATCAGTTAGAAGGTGGTAGCTCTTGTAAAATGCTCATCTCCAGCATCATCTTGTTCAAGCCAGGCTTTTCATCCACTGAACACAGCCACCTGTAAAAAGTAGGGGGAGAAGTATTTAACACATTTGTAACAGTAATTTACAAGAAAAAAATAAATAAAAAATCAGTCAGCATTACACTATTCAAAAAAAGGGGGACCGTAGAGTGTGTTCAAACTACAGGGGGATCATGCGCTTAAGCCTCCCTTGTGAGGTCTAATCGGGAGTTCTGGAGTAAGTAAGTAAGTAAACTTTATTTATATAGCACCTTTCACAGATATAAAATCACAAAATGCTTTACAAAAGAAATACACATAATAAAATCATAATACTGTAAAATCATACACTCTTAAAACATGCTGTACAAAAAGGTTACACATGATAAACTCTAAAATCGATAAGTACAATTAACCATAAGCCTGTTTAAAAAGATAAGTCTTAAGACTTCTCTTAAATGCATCAGTCGACTCGGAGCCGCGCATTGTTAGAGGGAGAGCGTTCCAGAGCCTCGGTGCCACCACCTGAAATGCTCTATCACCACGGGTTTTAAAATGGGTTCTAGGGACCGACAGCAGTAGCTGATTAGAAGACCTCAGAGTTCTAGACTGACAGAGTGGCTTCAAAAGATTGAAAACATATTTGGGAGTCTCACCATGGAGTGCTTTAAAAGTTAAAACCAAAATTTTAAAATGAACCCTAAAATAAATCGGAAGCCAGTGGAGAGAGTACAGAACAGGAGTAATATGATCCGTTCTGCGGGTTCCAGTCAAAAGTCTGGCTGCAGCGTTCTGAACAGACTGAAGAGAAGCCATGGTGGATTTACTTATCCCTACTAAAAGGCCGTTACAATAATCCAACCGAGAAGAAATAAAAGCATGGACAACCATTTCTAATTCTGTCTTAGATAAAATAGCTCGCAACTTTGAAATGTTCCTTAAATGATAAAAACAGTTGCGAACTAACAGTTTACAATGACTGTCCATTGACAGAGAGCTGTCAAAGAGAACACCCAGATATCTAAGGTTGTTTTTGTTCGAAGGATTTAAGAACCCAAGATGCTTCCTTATTTCCAAGATTTTATCATCTGGAGCAACGATAAGTGTTTCAGTCTTAGCAGCATTTAACTGCAAGTGGTTGTCATTAAGCCAAATTTTAATGTCAGATAGGCAGTTACTGAGTTCGGTCAATTTGTAAAATTCAGACAATCGAAAGGAACAGTAGATTTGAATATCATCTGCATAGACATGGTATGAGACGTTACTGTAGCAATCGAAAATAAAACTCAATGGGCGAATGTACAGTAAAAATAAGAGTGGGCCCAAAACTGAACCCTGGGGCACCCCATAGGACAGCTCAGAAACATTGGAGAGGAGGGTCTATCGGATAGTCGAACCTCGGATTCAGGAGGAGCAGTGCGGTTGTCGTCCTGGAACACTGGACAAGTTCAACGCCTTCAGCAGGATCCTGGAGGGTGTGTGGGAGTTTGCCCAACCAATCTACATGTGCTTTGTGAACTTGGAGATGACGTTTGACTGCGTCCCTCGGGGAGCCCTGTGGGGTACTTCGGGATTAAGGGTTCCCAAGCTCTTTTTATTTATTTTTTACCCTTAATTATTATAGGTAGTCTTATTGAACCATGAGAACTCATTTTCAACAGAGACCTGTTTAGGGAACAGATGGTGGGGGCTAAGGGCCTTGCTAAGGGGCCTTGCTAAGGGGCCCAGAGTGGGGCGAATGAGGGTGGAGGAAGGTGTGGGTGTTTCACCTTTTTCCACCCACATTTTTTTATGTTGCCTGTACCGGGCCTTGAACTGTGATCGTCCGATCACAGGCCCACCGTCTCTAACCACTGTGCCACCACTCACCCAGGTCCAGGCACAGCCAAGGTGTTGAGGGGATCCATTATGGTGGCCTTAGGATTGCTTCTCTGTTTTTTTGCAGATGATGTAGTCCTATTGGCAGCACGGTGGTACAAGTGGTAGAGATGCTGCCTCTCGGCGAGCAGGTCCCCGGTTCAAATCCCGGTCCGGGGCCTTTCTGGGTGGAGTTTGCATGTTCTCTCCGTGCATGCGTGAGTTTTCTCCGGGAGCTCCGGTTTCTTCCCACAGTCCAAAAACATGTATGCTAGTCTGATTGGTAACTCTAAATTGACCCTGGGTATGAGTGAAACAGGTCCCTCTTGTAAATGAGTCCCCGTGGCTCAACGAGGCAAGCCTGTATAAATAAAGGTTGAATGAATGAATGAATATTGGCTTCATCGGGTCGTGATCTACAGCTTGCGCCAGAGTGGTTCGTAGCAGAGTGTGATGCAGCCGGGATAAGAATCAGTTCCTCCAAATCCGAGGCCATGGTCTTGAGCCAGAAAAGGGTAGAGTGTCCTCTCCGGGTCGGGGAGGAGGTCCTGCCCCAAGTGGAAGAGTTTAAGTATCTTGGGATCTTGTTCACGAATTAGGGAAAAATGGCACGTGAGCTCGATAGGCAGATAGGTGCAGTGACTGCAGTGAAGCGGTTACTGTACCGGTCTGTCGTGGTGAAGAGAGAGCCGAGTCAAAAGGCAAAGCTCTCAATTTACCAGTCGATCTATGTTCCTACCCTCATCTATGGTCATGAGCTTTGGGTTGTGACTGAAAGAACAAGATAAAAGATACAGGCGGTCAAATGAGTTTTCTCCACAGGGTGTCTGGACTCTCCCTTAGAGATAGGGTGAGAAGCTCAGTCATCCGGGAGGGACTCGGAGTAGAGCCGCTGCTTCTCCACATCGAGAGGAGCCAGTTGAGGTGGCTCGGGCATCTGGTTAGGATGCCTCCTGGACGCCTCCCTGCCAGAGAATACAGGGAGTCCCTGGACCTGGTGAGGTGTTCTGGGCACATCCTACTAGGAGGAGACAGAGGAAGACCCAGGAGGGACTATGTTTCTCAGCTGGCCTGGGAGCGCCTTGGGATTCCCCTGGAGGATCTGGCCCAAGTGGCTAGGGAGAGGGAAGTCTGGGCTTCCCTACTTACTCCAAAATTACACCACACGCGTTGCGGCTCCGCCCCGCTCCGGTCCGACCTCCGCAGCAAATACGCACCCATTATAATCAATGACAGAATTTACACTGGCTCCGCACGGCGGCAGCGAGCTGCGGAGAGCGGACGGCAGTCCGTCAAAATTAGAAATTTTTCTATTTCTGCCGGACGCCGGAGCTGTGCCGCAGTCAACTTTTGAAGATTACGTCGCACCAACAGGAAAAGGAACGAGCACAACTTCCGTATTTACAAAATAAAATCACCACGGGCGGACTAATCCTAGCTTTATACGGATTTATTTGTACAAAAATGCTGTCAAACTATCATTTATGACTATTCTATGACTAAACTATTATATTTATGACTATGACTACGCCTACAAACGCAATACAAGAAATAAATAAATAAAAAAGTATTTTATTCTGAAATGTAAACATCACTTCCTGTTGCTCAAACCATGTAGCTCATTTACGAGAGAAGATCAAGGCAGCAGTCTCTCTACAGTTGTTCTCCTTCTTCCACCGAATGAATTGTTTTGTTCTGACTTACTTATTTATCACTTGATTTATCGCGCGATCTCGCACGTGTCTCGGAGCGGCGCATCCAGGCGGACCTGAGCGGAGCGGAGGCAGTGGGCTTTGGACTCGCTCAGCTGCGACCTGCGGACCGGAGCGGGGCGGAGCCGCGTGCAGTGTAAAGCCGGGGTTAGGCTGCTACCCTATTATTATATTATTATTGAGCATGCATCAGGATGTATTTTACATAATTGTAGCTGGAAAACCTTATCAGGTTTTCGGTCAATGTTTATAGTCACCAAGTCTAAAAATTTTTTACTTGGCTGCCATTATTATATTACTTAGTTGCAATTTCTACAAACTGCCTTTTCTGTTATTTATCTTTTTATTTTTCTGTAACTAAAATCCAAAGTTTGTATTTATTTCAAATGTTTGTCTTTGTATGTAGAGTACACAGTATACAGTAATTCTTTTATCTTGTTACGGTGTATTTTGTTCTAATATCAAGACATTGTAAATGTAATTTTTGCTCTTAATAATGCAAATTATTTGCAGTCAAGCTTGATAAATAAGGTCAGGGTGATTTTTGCTAAATATGATTTTATGTTTCCCTTTCTTCAGATGACGATCTCAAATTAATAGGAGTTAAACCAGGGACCAGAGGATGAGATTTATGCTGTCAAGTTCAGTCCGACCAATTCCAAGTACCTCCTGGTCTCCTCTTGGGACTGCACCGTTTGTCTCTTTATGATGTTAAGAGAAGCACCATGCCGCTGAATTACAAGCACACAGCTCCAATTCTTAACTGAGCTTTACATGTACTGGTAGGTTGCAAATGTTTGTTTAGGTGTCCAGTTGCCACACTGCAATTTAAGTTAGGGGCCGAGATGGTGTAGAGGCAGGGCAGCCGGCTCAGTACCGGAAGGTCCCGGATTCGATCCCCGGTCAATTCATACCTCGTGTCCCTGGGCAAGACACTTAACCCCGAGTTGCTCCCGGTAAGAATGGTTGGTGCCTTGCATGGCAGGCTACCGCTACCGGTGTATGAATGGGTGGATGGCTGGTACTGTACTGTGAAACGCTTTGGGGTCCCTCATAGGAGGCTGGAAAGAAGAAGAAAATCAACAATCAAGCTTATCTGAATCCTGACTCCCCAAACAGCCTTGGAAATGGGCTGACTATCAAATTTCTCCTGGGTCATGAGTAACCGAGGACAACAACTGCATCTATCGCACCCCCTCCCCGGAGAACTTTCTGTGAGCGCTTATCAGAAATGCTGGCTGGAAACATCACAGAACTGTGGCTGATCTGAAAAAGGCTCATGGACTAAATCTCACCGCCTGGACCTCAAATGAATATGTAAATTGTCTTAACTGTGCTTGCTGGTAGAGTTTTTTGATGTCTCATATCGTGTCCCAATATACAAGATGTGAAAGATCTTTTTTGTAATACCACTATCTACCCTCATGGTTCTTCTCCTTTTTCATATCTGAGATTATCATTTTGATAAGGAATGAGATGGCCGCACTGATAATCAGCTGCAGCTTCGTACACTTAGTCCAGTTTTTGGATGACTGTGCGTACATGTTCCCGTTGTACCTTGGTGCAATGTCAATAAAGATATTCTGATTCTGATATGAAGGTACCGCTAGACCCCCCTCTTCCCCCGCTGCTGGCGGACGTGCCTGTTTACTTACGCTGCACCCCTCACCTCTTGCCTGGAGATATTGCTCCAGACGCCGGGGGAAACGCGCTGGCCGGCTGGTTAAGCTCAAAGCCCTGTGTGCTGCATCTTCCTCTCCAGCTGGTAGTCATGGTTTCCATCGCCAGCTTCCAGCACACCCGGACCAGGTAAACAACAGGAGTTGTCGGCCGGTGCAGCTCACTGCTCGACACGGAGGGGGCTGTTATTGAAAATCTGTGGCCTCTGGCGCGCGCTCACTCCACCGCTGCTGGGTCTATCTTGGACAATGTCAGGATTTGTGTGGTCAACACAAGATCTGTCACCAAAAAACTTTTGTCTTCAGTGACTACTTCCAAGAGCACGATTTGGACGTTTTTGTCACAGAATCTTAGATGTCGCCGGGTGAGTCCAGCGCCTTGACAGAATTATTACCACCAAACTGTCTGTTTTTTAACAACCCGCAACCATCAGGTCGTGGTGGTGGTGGATTATTAAAAATATTCAAATCAACTTGACTACAAACAACTGCCCTTCCCAGTTTCCTGCTCCAGCTTTGAGCCGACTGTCTTTGAACTCAGCCATTTGCCTGCCACTTTATGTGCTCTCGTCTACCGTCCACCTCGATCTAAGGATTTCAATTAATTTTCTGATTTCTTAGCTGAAATCACACCAAAATATGATCGTGTTGTCATTATTGGGGACTATAATTTGCATGTGTGCTGTTATGAGAAGCCCTTGGTTAAGGACTTTTTTAGATTTATTGGACTAATTTAATCTAAATCAACATGTAAACGGTCCCACCCAAGAGCGCGGACATACACTGGACTTTGTTTTAACTTGTGATGTGACTGTTACTAATCTTGAAATCGGTGACAATGTGTTTTCAGACCACACGCCAGTCCGGTTTGAGTTCACCCTCCCCCATCTAACTCCTAAGCCATGCGTTCATGCATGTCGCAGCCGGGCCATTAACCACTTCACTGCCGCATGTTTCACTGATGTTTACGTGGTTGTGGGTGTGACGTGCACGTTCCTGAGAGACAGGCCAGCTCCAGCTTTTGTTCAGGTTCCTGTAGTCCTGCGGTTTTCAATCTGAAATGAAAAAGCATCATGAATATGAACTTTATATGTAAACACATGGAGGTGTCTCACCTTGTGACTGACAATAAAATATGTACATGTATGAACACTAATGGACTTATAATGATGCGCCTACTCTTTGAAAATGAACTGGTGCTACCACACCATCTCTCAGTCAGACAGTCTGACCAGTTTGATCAAAATCCTCCAGTTTAAATCCTCACTGCTTCCAGCTCTTCTTCACATCTTTTGCTTTGGAAAACCTTCAAAATGAAAACGGGACATTTGGGAGTGTTTACACAAAAACATTGTACAAAGGTGGTCAATCTTATTTTCTTATATATTCTCTCTATTTTTTTTTCTTAGAACTTAAAGAAAACTCCAGTTTTGATGCATATCTGTTGACAATAAACTAAAGCTACTGAAACTGTGAGTACGGTATGTTTGTTAGAAAAACATTCCTGTCATCAGATCTCGGTGAGCATCATTGCTGCTGAACGGTGTTACACTGAACATGACGTCAACTGCTGGACATAAATACACTACAGTAATATTCTATTCACAAAATATAAACTATAATTTGTTCATCTTACTTGTGAAAAGTTGTCCCTGGAGACCTGACGTCAACAGTCCGTCGATTTGAACAGAAATAAGCTGCACAGTGCTCAAACATCTTCTGCTTTAACCAAATAAGAAGGACGACCGCTCCAAGATGGCGGCTGTAATTCCTGCTCCGCAGCGCTCAATGTGGGGTCTAGTGTTTATATGTCTATGCAGCCACACACAGACAGACAGGAAGTGGAGGCGCAGCCACATAGAGACAGACAGGAAGTGGAGACGCAGCCACACACAGACAGACAGGAAGTGGAGGCGCAGCCACATAGAGACAGACAGGAAGTGGAGGCGCAGCCACACACAGACAGACAGGAAGTGACTCACTGGTTCTGTCTCTCTGAGCCTCCTGGTTGGCAGCAGAGATGCCCTCCTGCAGCTCGACAGGTTCCAGAGGATCAACAGAACCCTGATCCTGGATCAAAGGTCAGAGGTCATCGCTTAGCTGACTGTAAACAAATCTGAACATTCATTCAAACTTTATTTATACAGGTTAGTCTCAGGAACAAACAGCCCATCATTTCAGCATGTGATAGACACTAGGTGTTGAACGAGTACATAATTTTAAAACTCGACATTAACATAATAATACTCGAGTAGAGCTCGAGTAGTTGATGATGTCATATGATCTCAAGATGCAAAAAATCATTAACCAATTAAAACCGCAAAAAAAAGGAATGTATTATTTATTATGGATAATTTATTATTTACAAATAAGACCAACAAAACATTGGGAGCATATATTATGCTCCTACCATTTATCTTACAGCAAATAAGTCACAGGAAACCCAAAACTGTTCGCTATTATTATTAAAGGTTCAGTCTGCAGTTTCTGTAAAACAGCAGCACTTAGAAAAAATTTCAACAAGCAAAGCATTCTGATCCCTCCCCCTCAGAGCCATATATGGCTCTGCCCCCTTGTGGTCTGTTGAAATTTGAATTCAAGCTCTGTTTTTATTGGCTGATTCAAATTCAAGCTCGGTTTTTATTGGCTGGTTACAAACTTTGTTTTTATTGGCTGGAAAATGGCGGGTCACTTTTTCTTTTTAGAAATGCTTATTTACCACCTGGAGAAGCAAGGGGACAATATTTTTTTTTAGTTTTTTCAGAGATTACCTCTCTAACATCAATCTAGTGACAGAGTGAAGAAATATGTTAAAATATATATTGTTTGAAAAGTTACAGACTACATTACAATCTTACATACCCCAGCTTTAAGCTGCAAAAGTGGAAAAAATGTGCGGCACGTCAAAAACGAAGCTAAAAACAGTGGGACGTTGACCACCCTGCAACACCGCCTGTGGTGCTGCGCATTTGGTTTAGTTTTAGAGATTAATATGTTTATATGTTTTTATAGGTTTAGAGATTCATATTTTTTGCCTTTTATTTGTGAAACAAGGTCAGAGGAAGCTGGTTCTGGTTCAGTCGATTGGACCCGGTGTTACACCATATTCCGTGACCTGCAACAGTTCATGCAACACCGTCCCCTACGGTCACAATATACGATGGTCACAGAATATGGTGTAACACCGGTTCGCAAGACGTTGCAAACAGGAAGTTGATTCATTTTCTGTTCTGTAACAGCTACGTGATGACGTCACCACAAATACTCGACGTGAAATAAAAAACTCTATAGATGTCCAAGTAATCGGTGAGTCGATTACTCTAGTAGTCTGTTAAAGCCCTAATGGGCACCAGGACCAGAACGATCCAACCAAACCAGAACGGTTTCTCCACCTGATTATTGTTAGTGTACAGCACTTTGGCCAAAGGTGCCGTTTTTAAAGTGATTTATAAATAAAGTTGTGTTGTATCGTCTGCTTTGGTTTTTCTCACAGAAAACAGGAAGTGACACAAACAGTAAAACGTGATCCAGCAGTGGTCGGGGTGCGTACCAGAGCCTTCTGCTGCCGGTCCAACAGCAACTGGTCCAGGTACCAGGGCACATTTTCAGTATGGAGGCCCCTGAGGGCCAAACATGACAGCTGCAGAGCAGAAAGCATGGCGAGTTTGTCTGCAGCGTCCAGAGCTTCATCCACCTGCTCCACCGCTGATCGCACTGAAACCACCAATAACCAATAATCAATCAGAATCAGAGAATAATAATAATAATAATAATAATAATAATAATAATGAATTCAATTTATAATGCACTTTTCATTAATAAAAATCTCAAGAGAATCAGAATAAGCTTTATTATCGTTGCACCGAGATACAATGAGAACATGTACGTACAGTTGTCCGAAAGATGGACGGAGTGCACGAAGCTGTGCTGTAAGCGCGGCCTTTCTTACATTTTTCAGAATAATGATATGAAAAGGGGAAGAACCATGAGGGTAGATAATGGTATTACAAAAAAGATCTTTCACATCTTGTCTATTAGGACATGATTTGAGACATCAAAAACTCTACCAGCAAGCACAGTTAAAACAGATTACATATGCATTTGAGGTCGAGGTGGTGAGATTAGTCCATTAGCGTTTTTCAGATCAGCCACAGTTCTGATGATGTTCAGCCAGCAGTTCTGATAAGCTTTCACAGAAAGTTCTCGGGGGGCGGGGGGGTGCAATAGATAAAGCTTATCGTCCTTGGATAAATTTGATAGTCGGCCCGTCTCCGAGGCCGGCGGGGAGTCAGATTCAGATAAGCATGTGTCTTACAGAGACTTGGCATCAACCAGATGTGTTCAGTTCTCTGAATGAGGCGTGTCCCTCTGGATACAGTTATCTGCAGAGAGAGAGCCCACAGCACTGGCCGCGGTGGTGGTCTGGCTGTAATCTACCGCAATAATTTAAAATTGTCACATCTGGCTTCTCAGGACTTTTCCTCTTTTGAAAGTTTGGCCTTTAACCTCAAAGCACCACTCCTGATGAATGTTATATTGATTTATAGACCTCCCAAACCGCATGTTTCATTTAATTCAGAGATGCATGACCTCCTCACTTTTTTCTGCACCTCCCCTGTGAAAACTATTTTTCTTGGCGATTTAAATATCCACATGGACAATTCCTCTTCCTCTCTGGCAACAGATTTTAAGTCTCTTTTGGACTCTCTTAATCTCACTCAACATGTTGACGCCCCTACGCACAACAGGGGACATACTCTGGATTTGGTGATTACAGACACTGTACTCATCAATAACTTATCTGTATATCCCAAGTAACAGGGAACGTTAAGCTAACGTTCTGGTATGGTTCTTACATGGTTCTATTAGATCACAACGTTCTTAAAGGGGACCACATATTCAAAATTCACTTTTTAAAGTTTTTTTTACTCAACTTTGGGTATGTACTTCATAAAAAAACAGTCCTAGTGGCAAAAAAATGCACCCAGTGGTTTATTTACTCTAGTAAATTTATTTTACTGTGATAAGATACGTTTCGTTTTAAAATACTCTCGCATGTTACGTCACAAGCGAGAGAGGACAACCCACCCCAACCTGAGTCCAGCCCCTCACCTAGCAACCCCTGGTTAGGCTCAACCCACTTCTGTATTAAACACATGACTGTTGTTTTTCATGATTTCATCTCATCTTTTGTTTATATGTTCTTAATTTCATGTGTACAGCACTTTGTTGCAGCTGTGTTTTTTTAAATGGCTTTATAAATAAAGTATAATTGTTATTTTTATGTTTTAGTTCAATTTTTAGTGTATTTGCGATCGCTCCCAACGCGCAGCCGGCAAAAATTAAACGAGCGGACCCCCGGCGTAGGGACCGGCGGCAACGGGACCCTCTTCTGGCGCGATGGAGCGGAGCTTCAACTGTACAGCCTCGTGCCAGCAGCCTCGCAGCAGCGAGGACCTTCTCCTTACGGATTAATTTACGGGAGACACTTGGTGAACTTTGTGTTGTCTTGACTGGAACAGCGATAACTCCCAAAATCGCCGCGTGCAACGAGCGGAGCTGGCGAACACCGGAAGAGGAACAAGCTAACATTAGCTTCGGATTCGGGTGGTCTCATACTAAGGGCCAGTTTACACGGCGCGTATTTTGAGTGTAACCGCTACTTTCTCTTTGCGACTTTGCTTATCGCCTACACGACGCTGCTGGCCCCCCTCGATGACACCGATACTTTTCTGATCCTGCTCTCAAGGTGGAACTTTTTCGCTGACCCCCCGCTGATAATGTAAACATCTCCCGTGGAGCTTTTGTGTCAACCACATGCGCGCAGCCCGCATGCGCGTGGACAGTCTGACATTTCACGTGTCACGTTGCAAAATATAACAGTTTAACAATAATAAACAGTATTTATGTTGGCGTGGGAGATGTAAATTTATCTGAACTACAGTATCTATCTGGACTCGTTACATTTTTTAAACAGTGCGTAACGTGCTGTGAAAATGAAGACACCAGGTTTATTTTTTATTTATTTATTTATTCAGCACCACAAACTTTACGTAACACAAACACTGAGAATTAAACTGAACACACTATTAAAACACGTGAACCGAACTGTAACTATGTTAATGAACTGGACTCGTGCTGTGTGTTCATCTGGACCCATCAGAACCGCCGAACCGTCTGCCTGCTGGAGCGACAGCTTCTCCACCTGACAGAAATAAATAAATAAATAAATAAAAACTCAGTTGTTGTGTGATCAAAGTAAACACAAGCAAACATTATATTAAGAACGTTGATTTACCTGCTGTAAGTCAGCTGTTTATCACGCTGGAAAGTCCGGTTCTGGTCCACAGTCCACTCAGCGGTTCTGGTTCTGGTCCACAGGCTCAGCGTGTGTGTGCAGCTTGTTAGATGAAGAGAGTCCCACTGACTCAAATCTGTTGACTCTTATCCAAATTCCAGCTTTAACTTGTTG
>JBBPBX010022754.1:0-29629 GCA_038048925.1 Garcialebias charrua
TGTCGACGCCACGGCAGCTTCCTTCAGCTCAATGAACCGCCGGGTTCATGTGGATGGTTGGATCATTTTCTGGTGAAACGGGACATTTTACACCTTCCTCAGTGAACACAAACAAAAAAACAATAGGAACAGCTGATTAACCTGTGAAGTGAACCTGAATCAAGATGGCTGCCAGTTTGTGTGGTACAGCAAACCCCCGACCTACGACCCCATCGACCTGCGAACCACGGGACCTACGAACGTATCATATTTAATAAAAATATGAAATTATTGTATTAAAAAAAAAAAAAATTTTTTTATTTTTTTATTATTTTTTTGTGTTTAAATGTTCTTAATTTCATGTGTACATCACTTTGTTGCAGCTGTGGTTGTTTTAAAGGCTTTATAAATAATAATTATGATAAAAAATGATCATTTCTGATCATTTTGTGCAACTTCCGGTCATAACAGGAAGAAGGTCGGTCATAACAGGAAGAAGGTCGCCAGTCACCGGAGGCCAGCCATCTTAGGGTTAGTCACGGCTGGCAGCAAGGTTTGGAAGACTTGTTGATCAGGATTGCCTCATATGGATTAATTACTATCTGGAATCGCTCTGTGAGCTCTGTGGACGTCTCAGGCGGAGAAGCAACTGCAGATTGATGGCCGATTGGGCCGCACCGCCGCTCCAACACCAGCTCATGGCCTGGCTAGCAGAAGCTAACACAGGCCTCGAGCAGCTCCCGTGGTTTGCTCGTCGCGCTGCTCGGCCTGATAACAACAACGCATGGCAACCTAAGATGTCGGCTATGACCATCTCAAAGTAAGAAAATATATTTTTATTTATTCTGTAAATGTGAATAGCAATGTTTAACATTACAGTACACTACTGTACATGCTTAAATGTGTGTGCGCGCTCCGTTAGCATGATAAATAAAGGTTGAATGAATGAATGAATGAATGAAATTTTTTTTTAATTATAATTTTCACCCCCTACCTACGAACGGATCGAGCTGCGAACGGTCTGCGTCCTCCACCGGAACCGAATCCTGTCAGTATGACCCGGCCATCACGTAATCGCAGGACCCACAGGCGAAACAGCAAACCGGCTCAGCGTCTGACGGACGCGGCCCCAGGACTGGACGGGCTGACCGTGATCCACATGTACGGGGTTTGTGCGGAGAACGGCTGGGGGAACCACAGCTCGGAGACGGAGGTTCTCTCATCCCCGCTTCTGGTCGAGGAGGAAGAGCGGAAGCACGGAGGCGGCCGCGCAGCTTTTTGGCTGTCTCCCCCCTCCGTTCCAACACTCGGGTCGATGTGGTCTGACTCGGACGAGGAGGAGGACGAGGACCCAAATGGGTTTTGGATGGACCCGGTATCGGCTCACAGTCCACGTCACCGCTGGACAGAACGTGCGGACATTTCCGGGTTCCAGCCCCGCCCACCGTCAAACTCTCCACGCCGGCTGTCAGAAAAGCCGGGGAAATTTTCTTGGGGGGGGGCATGTGTCAGCCCATGCACTGACAGCGGTTCTGACAGGACTGAGGCGAGACTGGGGCAGAAGGAGGAGGTTGCTCGCCCATACGCTCCTGTTGCTGGGAGCCTGGAAGTCTGCAGCTCCAGTGTTTTGTGGGAGAGATTAATCGCCGCCGAAGGAATCATTTCCTCATATACTGGAGCTGATAACAAAGACGACTCGCTGGGGGCGTGGCAACTGTTCGAGCAGGCTTGGGAGGAGAGCTGTGTGTTACGCTCACTGCTCGCTCGCGTTCAGCCTGGTCCACCTCCTGCTGATCACAACTCGTCTTCATCAAGTCCTCTTCTGAGCCGTCCCACAGCAGCTGAACGTCCCACAGCTGCTGAACGTCAGAACTCACAGACAGCTGCAGCTCCCACCCATCCACCCACAGCTGAATATCTGAGCCCAGTAGCAGCTTCTCAGCCTGATGCACCTCCCAGCTCAGGTCCAGCAGCACCCAGACTGGTCCCTGTCCCAGCACCCAGACTGGTCCCTGTCCCAGCACCCAGACTGGTCCCGGTCCCAGCACCCAGACTGGTCCCGGTCCCAGCACCCAGACTGGTCCCGGTCCCAGCACCCAGACTGGTCCCGGTCCCAGCACCCAGACTGGTTCCTGCACCAAGGCTGGGTCTTGCACCCGGTCCATCGGATGCAGTATTTCTCATTGTCTCCACAGAAACTGGTCCAGATGTGATCCTGGGTGCTGAGGTCCTCTCTGCCGCTGGAGATCAGCAACCAGCCGCAAAGGACTCTGAACTGGCTGCTGCAGACCTCGACGCTTCGGCTGCTGCAGACCTCGACGCTTCGGCTGCTGCAGACCTCGACGCTTCGGCTGCTGCAGACCTCGACGCTTCGGTTGCTGCAGACCTCGACGCTTCGGCTGCTGCAGACCTCGACGCTTCGGCTGCTGCAGACCTCGACGCTTCGGCTGCTGCAGGTCTCGTCTTCTCAGAGGGTCCAGACGCCGAGGGTCCAGACGCCGTCTCTTCGCCTGCAGACTCGACGGTGGTCTCCTCGCCTGCGGCCTCGACGGCGCCCGACGACGTCTCGGAGGAGCCCGACGACGAGGGTCCAGACGACGACGTCTCGGAGGAGCCTGACGACGAGGGTCCAGACGACGACGTCTCGGAGGAGCCTGACGACGAGGGTCCAGACGACGACGTCTCGGAGGAGCCCGACGAAGAGGGTCCAGACGACGACGTCTCAGATGGGCCCGACGAGGGTCCAGACGACGACGTCTCAGCCGAGGGTCCTCACAAAGACGGGGGTCTCGAGGATCCTGACGACGAGGGTCTTGAAGACGTCTCGCCGTTCGACGTCCACGAGGGTCCCCACGACGAGGATCTCGATGACGGGGGTCCCGACAACGCAGACGACGACTCGGGACCGGCCGACCAAGTCCCTACTGTCGGGATCTTGTTTCCGGCCGACGATGGTGTTCCGGCCGACGATGGTGTTCCGGCCGACGATGGTGTTCCGGCCGACGATGGTGTTCCGGCCGACGAAGGTGTTCCGGCCGACGAAGGTGTTCCGGCCGACGAAGGTGTTCCGGCCGACGAAGGTGTTCCGGCCGTTGCTGGGCGTTACTCCGGTCACCCGCCTAACGCATCGCCGCTCGATGGACGACCTCCTGAACCAGCTGATGGCGATGGGCGGCCTCCAGGTCAACCCCCGGATCTGGCTGGTGGTGATGGGCGTCCTCCTGGGCGTCCCCCGGATCTGGCTGGTGGTGATGGGCGTCCTCCTGGGCGTCCCCCGGATCTGGCTGGTGGTGATGGGCGTCCTCCTGGGCGTCCCCCGGATCTGGCCGGTGTTGGCCCGCCGTCCTGCCGGTTGCCTCCCTCCACCCGCCCTTGTTCTTTTGGGGGGTCCTTCTTGGGGGTGTCGGGTGCCACCCTTGAGGGGGGGGTTCTGTCATGATCTGCGCCTGTCAGGCTCTGCGCCTGTCATGTTTTTTCTGTTTTTGCTCACTCCTCAGTTCATGCCTCATCGCTAATCATTTTCACCTGTTGTCCATAGCTAATCACTTTCACCTGCCGCCTGCCAAGGTGCTCTGAGTTTTACTCACTATCCCTCAGTGTATAAAAGCCCTCTCATTTCATCTGTTCCTCGCCGGGTCATAAAATCAAATCAAATCCATTCCTCCCTGATGTCTGGTGGAGCCATCTATCATTCCCTCGTTTTGTAAGTGACTGCACCGTTCAGTCTTTTTGTTTTGTTTATTAAAGTGATTATTATTTTACATTTGTGTCTCTGAGTCCTGTTTCGCCTGCATTCTGGGTCTGCGTCCTCCACCGGAACCGAATCCTGTCACATATGGGTGTATCAGATCCGAGAGGTAGGCAGGGGCGAGACTGTTCAGCAATTTGTAGACATACATGAGAATTTTGAATTGGATTCGAAGATGAACCGGTAGCCAGTGAAGGGAGGCCAAGACTGGTGTGATGTGCTCTCTTTTGCGTGTGCTGGTTAAAAATCGGGCAGATGCGTTCTGAACCAGTTGTAATCGTGCAATTCATTCATTCATTCATTCAACCTTTATTTATACAGGCTAGCCTCGTTGAGTCACGGGGACTCATTTACAAGAGGGACCTGTCTCACTCACACCAAACAACCATCCACTCTCACACTCACACCTAGGGTCAATTTAGAGTCACCAATCAGCCTAACAAGCATGTTTTTTGGTCTGTGGGAGGAAACCGGAGTACCCGGAGGAAACCCACGCATGCACGGGGAGAACATGCAAACTCCACCCAGAAAGGCCCCGGACCGGGATTTGAACCGGCAACCTTCTCGCTGAGAGGCAGCAGCTCTACCAGTTGTGCCACCGTGCTGCAATGGTGGCTTGACTGACGCCAAACAGAAGTGAATTGCAGTAATCAAGCCTAGATGTAATGAATGCGTGAATCACTGTCTCCAGTTGTTTTTGGATAATATGGGCTTCAGCTTAGACAGACGCCTCAGCTGGAAAAAACAGGATTTGACGATCATGTTTACATGACTGTTGAGTTTCATGGAAGGATCCATTATCACTCCCAGATTTTTGACTTTTTGTTTTTCGGACAGGGGTAGAGCAGACAGGTCAATGCAGTGGTTTGAGGTTGTGTCATTGGGAAGGAACAATATGGCTTCAGACTTCTTATCATTGAAGCTTAAGAAATTTAAAGCCATCCAGTCCCTGATGTCAGCCAGGCAGTCGAGCAGAGGTTGAATAGAGCCTGTACCATTTTGTCTTAGGGGGAAGTAGATTTGACAGTCATCAGCGTAGAAGTGGAAAGGTATATTGTGTTTCCGGAAAATAGCACCGAGTGGCAGCAGGTATAAGGAGAACAAGAGAGGACCCAGGATGGACCCCTGCGGAACCCCCCATTTAAGAGCCGCCACTGCAGAAGTAAAATCATTGATGGACACACAAAAAGACCTGTCAGAGAGGTAGGATCTGAACCAGTTTAGGGCTGATCCTGAGATGCCCACCCACTGCTCCAACCTAGCAATGAGGATCTCATGGTCGATGGTGTCGAAAGCGGATGTGAGGTCCAATAGGACAAGCAGCACAGAGTCACCAGTATCTGTGGATAGAAAGATGTCGTTAAAAACCTTCAGTAGGGCAGTCTCAGTGCTGTGGAGGGATTTGAAGCCAGACTGGAATAGCTCGGGGATAGCGTGATCCTCCAGGAAGCACTTTAGTTGGGACTCAACTATTTTCTCTAGAAGTTTAGAAACAAATGGGAGTCTGGAGACAGGCCTGAAATTGGATAATACTGACGGGTCGAGGTTTGGTTTTTTCAGGAGAGGTTGAACAGCAGCATGTTTTAATGATTTTGGCACCACACCCGAGGATAGACTGCTATTTACAATCGAGAGAATGGAGGGACCTAGAGTGTGAAAAACCTCCTTTAGAAGCCGAGGGGGGACCACATCGAAGGGGGAGCCAGATGGTTTCAGGTTGCACATGACCTGCTCTAGAGAGGACAGAGAGATTGGTTCAAAATGGTCAAACACAGCAACAGATTGAGGTGGGATGGATGGATCGTGAGATGGAGGAGAAATGAGAGCCCTGGTGGATGTTATTCTGCATTATTCACCTGGATTATTGATCATAGATCAGGATGTTATTCTGTGTTATTCACATGGATTATTGATCATAAATCAGGATGGTATTCTGTGTTATTTACATGGATTATTGAGAATGCATCAGGATGCTATTCTGCATTATTCACCTGGATTATTGATCATAAATCAGGATGGTATTCTGCATTATTCACATGGATTATTGATAATAAATCAGGATGGTATTCTGCATTATTCACATGGATTATTGATCATAAATCAGGATGGTATTCTGCATTATTCACCTGGATTATTGATCATAAATCAGGATGGTATTCTGCATTATTCACATGGATTATTGATCATAAATCAGGATGGTATTCTGCATTATTCACATGGATTATTGATCATAAATCAGGATGGTATTCTGCATTATTCACATGGATTATTGATCATAAATCAGGATGTATTCTGCATTATTCACATGGATTATTGATCATAAATCAGGATGGTATTCTGCATTATTCACCTGGATTATTGATCATAAATCAGGATGTTATTCTGCATTATTCACATGGATTATTGATCATAAATCAGGAAGTTATTCTGCATTATTCACCTGGATTATTGATCATAAATCAGGATGTTATTCTGTGTTATTCACCTGGATTATTGATCATAAATCAGGATGGTATTCTGTGTTATTCACCTGGATTATTGATCATAAATCAGGATGTTATTCTGTGTTATTCACCTGGATTATTGATCATAAATCAGGATGTATTCTGCATTATTCACCTGGATTATTGATCATAAATCAGGATGGTATTCGGTGTTATTCACCTGGATTATTGATCATAAATCAGGATGTTATTCTGTGTTATTGACCTGGATTATTGATCATAAATCAGGATGTTATTCTTTGTTATTCACTTGGATTATTGATCATAAATCAGGATGATATACTTTGTTATTCACCTGGATTATTGATCATAAATCAGGAAGTTATTCTGCATTATTCAACTGGATTATTGATCATAAATCAGGATGTTATTCTGTGTTATTCACATGGATTATTGATCATAAATCAGGATGTTATTTTGTGTTATTCACATGGATTATTGAAACATAAATCAGGATGTATTCTTCATTATTCACCTGGATTATTGATCATAAATCAGGATATATACTTTGTTATTCACCTGGATTATTGATCATAAATCAGGATGGTATTCTGCATTATTCACCTGGATTATTGATCATAAATCAGGATGGTATTCTGTGTTATTCACCTGGATTATTGATCATAAATCAGGATGGTATTCTGCATTATTCACCTGGATTATTGATCATAAATCAGGATGTATTCTGCATTATTCACTGGATTATTGATCATAAATCAGGATGGTATTCTGCATTATTCACATGGATTATTGATCATAAATCAGGATGGTATTCTGCATTATTCACCTGGATTATTGATCATAAATCAGGATGGTATTCTGCATTATTCACCTGGATTATTGATCATAAATCAGGATGTATTCTGCATTATTCACCTGGATTATTGATCATAAATCAGGATGGTATTCTGTGTTATTCACCTGGATTATTGATCATAAATCAGGATGTATTCTGCATTATTCACCTGGATTATTGATCATAAATCAGGATGTATTCTGCATTATTCACATGGATTATTGATCATAAATCAGGATGTATTCTGCATTATTCAACTGGCTTATTGATCATAAATCAGGATGTATTCTGCATTATTCCATCCATCCATCCATCCATTTTCTTCCGCTTATCCGGGGTCGGGTCGCGGGGGTAGCAGCCTAAGTAGGGAGGCCCAGACTTCCCTCTCCCCAGCCACTTGGAGCAGCTCCTCCGGGGGAATCCCAAGGCGTTCCCAGGCCAGCCGAGAAACATAGTCCCTCCAGCGCGTCCTGGGTCTTCCTCTGGGTCTCCTCCCGGTGGGACATGCCCGGAACACCTCACCAGGGAGGCGTCCAGGAGGCATCCTAACCAGATGCCCGAGCCACCTCAACTGGCTCCTCTCAATGTGGAGAAGCAGCGGCTCTACTCCGAGTCCCTCCCGGATGACTGAGCTTCTCACCCTATCTCTAAGGGTGAGTCCTTAGATGTTATTATGTGTCATTCACCTGGATTATTGATCATAAATCAGGATGTATTCTGCATTATTCAACTGGATTATTGATCATAAATCAGGATGGTATTCTGCATTATTCACATGGATTATTGATCATAAATCAGGATGGTATTCTGCATTATTCACATGGATTATTGATCATAAATCAGGATGTATTCTGCATTATTCAACTGGATTATTGATCATAAATCAGGATGGTATTCTGCATTATTCACATGGATTATTGATCATAAATCAGGATGGTATTCTGCATTATTCACCTGGATTATTGATCATAAATCAGGATGTATTCTGCATTATTCACCTGGATTATTGATCATAAATCAGGATGGTATTCGGTGTTATTCACCTGGATTATTGATCATAAATCAGGATGTTATTCTGTGTTATTCACCTGGATTATTGATCATAAATCTGGATGTTATTCTTTGTTATTCACTTGGATTATTGATCATAAATCAGGATGATATACTTTGTTATTCACCTGGATTATTGATCATAAATCAGGAAGTTATTCTGCATTATTCAACTGGATTATTGATCATAAATCAGGATGTTATTCTGCATTATTCACCTGGATTATTGATAATAGATCAGGATGTTATTCTGCATTATTCACCAGGATTATTGATCATAAATCAGGATGCTATTCGGTGTTATTCACCTGGATTATTGATCATAAATCAGGATGTTATTCTGTGTTATTCACCTGGATTATTGAGCATAAATCAGGATGTTATTCTGTGTTATTCACTGGATTATTGATCATAAATCAGGATGTTATTCTGTGTTATTCAACTGGATTATTGATCATAAATCAGGATGTTATTCTGTGTTATTCAACTGGATTATTGATCATAAATCAGGATGTATTCTGCATTACTAACATGGATTATTGATCATAAATCAGGATGGTATTCTGTGTTATTCACATGGATTATTGATCATAAATCAGGATGGTATTCTGTGTTATTCACATGGATTATTGATCATAAATCAGGATGTATTCTGCATTATTCACATGGATTATTGATCATAAATCAGGATGTATTCTGCATTATTCACCTGGATTATTGATCATAAATCAGGATGTTATTCTGCATTACTAACATGGATTATTGATCATAAATCAGGATGGTATTCTGTGTTATTCACATAAATTATTGATCATAAATCAGGATGTATTCTGCATTATTCACCTGGATTATTGATCATAAATCAGGATGTTATTCTGTATTTTTCACCTGGATTATTGATCATAAATCAGGATGGTATTCTGCATTATTAACATGGATTATTGATCATAAATCAGGATGTATTCTGCATTATTCACATGGATTATTGATCATAAATCAGGATGGTATTCTGCATTACTAACATGGATTATTGATCATAAATCAGGATGGTATTCTGTGTTATTCACATGGATTATTGATCATAAATCAGGATGTATTCTGCATTACTCACATGGATTATTGATCATAAATCAGGATGTTATTCTGTGTTATTCACATGGATTATTGATCATAAATCAGGATGTATTCTGCATTATTCACCTGGATTATTGATCATAAATCAGGATGTTATTCTGCATTACTAACATGGATTATTGATCATAAATCAGGATGGTATTCTGTGTTATTCACATAAATTATTGATCATAAATCAGGATGTATTCTGCATTATTCACCTGGATTATTGATCATAAATCAGGATGTTATTCTGTATTTTTCACCTGGATTATTGATCATAAATCAGGATGGTATTCTGCATTATTAACATGGATTATTGATCATAAATCAGGATGTTATTCTGCATTATTCACATGGATTATTGATCATAAATCAGGATGGTATTCTGCATTATTCACATGGATTATTGATCATAAATCAGGATGGTATTCTGTGTTATTCACATGGATTATTGATCATAAATCAGGATGTATTCTGCATTATTCACCTGGATTATTGATCATAAATCAGGATGTTATTCTGCATTATTCACCTGGATTATTGATCATAAATCAGGATGGTATTCTGCATTATTAACATGGATTATTGATCATAAATCAGGATGGTATTCTGCATTATTCACCTGTATTATTGATCATAAATCAGCATGTTATTCTGCAATATTCACATGGATTATTGATCATAAATCAGGATGTTATTCTGTGTTATTCAACTGGATTATTGATCATAAATCAGGATGGTATTCTGCATTATTCGCCTGGATTATTGATCATAAATCAGCATGTTATTCTGCAATATTCACATGGATTATTGATCATAAATCAGGATGGTATTCTGTGTTATTCACCTGGATTATTGATCATAAATGAGGATGTTATTCTGTGTTATTCAACTGGATTATTTATCATAAATCAGGATGTATTCTGTGTTATTCAACTGGATTATTGATCATAAATCAGGATGGTATTCTGTGTTATTTACATGTATTATTGAGAATGCATCAGTATGCTATTCTGCATTATTCACCTGGATTATTGATCATAAATCAGGATGTTATTCTGTGTTATTCAACTGGATTATTTATCATAAATCAGGATGTTATTCTGCATTATTCACCTGGATTATTGATCATAAATCAGGATGCTATTCTGTGCTATTCAACTGGAATATTTATCATAAATCAGGATGTTATTCTGCATTATTCACCTGGATTATTGATCATAAATCAGGATGTTATTCTGTGTTATTCACTGGATTATTGATCATAAATCAGGATGTTATTCTGTGTTATTCACCTGGATTATTGATCATAAATCAGGATGGTATTCTGTGTTATTCACCTGGATTATTGATCATAAATCAGGATGTTATTCTGTGTTATTCACCTGGATTATTGATCATAAATCAGGATGTTATTCTTTGTTATTCACTTGGATTATTGATCATAAATCAGGATGATATACTTTGTTATTCACCTGGATTATTGATCATAAATCAGGAAGTTATTCTGCATTATTCAACTGGATTATTGATCATAAATCAGGATGTTATTCTGCATTATTCACCTGGATTATTGATAATAGATCAGGATGTTATTCTGCATTATTCACCAGGATTATTGATCATAAATCAGAATGCTATTCGGTGTTATTCACCTGGATTATTGATCATAAATCAGGATGTTATTCTGTGTTATTCACCTGGATTATTGAGCATAAATCAGGATGTTATTCTTTGTTATTCACTTGGATTATTGATCATAAATCAGGATTATATACTTTGTTATTCACCTGGATTATTGATCATAAATCAGGAAGTTATTCTGCATTATTCAACTGGATTATTGATCATAAATCAGGATGTTATTCTGTGTTATTCAACTGGATTATTGATCATAAATCAGGATGTATTCTGCATTACTAACATGGATTATTGATCATAAATCAGGATGGTATTCTGTGTTATTCACATGGATTATTGATCATAAATCAGGATGGTATTCTGTGTTATTCACATGGATTATTGATCATAAATCAGGATATATTCTGCATTATTCACATGGATTATTGATCATAAATCAGGATGTATTCTGCATTATTCACCTGGATTATTGATCATAAATCAGGATGTTATTCTGCATTACTAACATGGATTATTGATCATAAATCAGGATGGTATTCTGTGTTATTCACATAAATTATTGATCATAAATCAGGATGTATTCTGCATTATTCACCTGGATTATTGATCATAAATCAGGATGTTATTCTGTATTTTTCACCTGGATTATTGATCATAAATCAGGATGGTATTCTGCATTATTAACATGGATTATTGATCATAAATCAGGATGTTTATCTGCATTATTCACATGGATTATTGATCATAAATCAGGATGGTATTCTGCATTACTAACATGGATTATTGATCATAAATCAGGATGGTATTCTGTGTTATTCACATGGATTATTGATCATAAATCAGGATGTATTCTGCATTACTAACATGGATTATTGATCATAAATCAGGATGTTATTCTGCATTATTCACATGGATTATTGATCATAAATCAGGATGTATTCTGCATTATTCACCTGGATTATTGATCATAAATCAGGATGTTATTCTGCATTACTAACATGGATTATTGATCATAAATCAGGATGGTATTCTGTGTTATTCACATAAATTATTGATCATAAATCAGGATGTATTCTGCATTATTCACCTGGATTATTGATCATAAATCAGGATGTTATTCTGTATTTTTCACCTGGATTATTGATCATAAATCAGGATGGTATTCTGCATTATTAACATGGATTATTGATCATAAATCAGGATGTTTATCTGCATTATTCACATGGATTATTGATCATAAATCAGGATGGTATTCTGCATTACTAACATGGATTATTGATCATAAATCAGGATGGTATTCTGTGTTATTCACATGGATTATTGATCATAAATCAGGATGTATTCTGCATTATTCACCTGGATTATTGATCATAAATCAGGATGTTATTCTGCATTATTCACCTGGATTATTGATCATAAATCAGGATGGTATTCTGCATTATTAACATGGATTATTGATCATAAATCAGGATGGTATTCTGCATTATTCACCTGTATTATTGATCATAAATCAGCATGTTATTCTGCAATATTCACATGGATTATTGATCATAAATCAGGATGTTATTCTGTGTTATTCAACTGGATTATTGATCATAAATCAGGATGGTATTCTGCATTATTCGCCTGGATTATTGATCATAAATCAGCATGTTATTCTGCAATATTCACATGGATTATTGATCATAAATCAGGATGGTATTCTGTGTTATTCACCTGGATTATTGATCATAAATGAGGATGTTATTCTGTGTTATTCAACTGGATTATTTATCATAAATCAGGATGTATTCTGTGTTATTCAACTGGATTATTGATCATAAATCAGGATGGTATTCTGTGTTATTTACATGTATTATTGAGAATGCATCAGTATGCTATTCTGCATTATTCACCTGGATTATTGATCATAAATCAGGATGTTATTCTGTGTTATTCAACTGGATTATTTATCATAAATCAGGATGTTATTCTGCATTATTCACCTGGATTATTGATCATAAATCAGGATGCTATTCTGTGCTATTCAACTGGAATATTTATCATAAATCAGGATGTTATTCTGCATTATTCACCTGGATTATTGATCATAAATCAGGATGTTATTCTGTGTTATTCAACTGGATTATTGATCATAAATCAGGATGTTATTCTGTGTTATTCAACTGGATTATTGATCATAAATCAGGATGGTATTCTGTGTTATTTACATGGATTATTGATCATAAATCAGGATGGTATTCTGTGTTATTCATCTGGATTATTGATCATAAATCAGGATGGTATTCTGTGTTATTCACATGGATTATTGAGAATGCATGAGTATGTTATTCTGCATTATTCACCTGGATTATTGATCATAAATCAGGATGGTATTCTGCATTATTCACCTGGATTATTGATCATAAATCAGGATGTTATTCTGCATTATTCACATGGATTATTGATCATAAATCAGGATGGTATTCTGTGTTATTTACATGGATTATTGAGAATGCATCATGATGTTATTCTGCATTATTCACCTGGATTATTGATCATAAATCAGGATATTATTCTGCATTATTCACCTGGATTATTGATCATAAATCAGGATGTTATTCTGTGTTATTCACCTGGATTATTGATCATAAATCAGGATGTTATATTGTGTTATTCAACTGGATTATTGATCATAAATCAGGATGTTATTCTGTGTTATTCAACTGGATTATTGATCATAAATCAGGATGTTATTCTGTGTTATTCAACTGGATTATTGATCATAAATCAGGATGTATTCTGCATTACTAACATGGATTATTGATCATAAATCAGGATGGTATTCTGTGTTATTCACATGGATTATTAATCATAAATCAGGATGGTATTCTGTGTTAGTCAACTGGATTATTGATCATAAATCAGGATGTTATTCTGTGTTATTCAACTGGATTATTGATCATAAATCAGGATGTATTCTGCATTACTAACATGGATTATTGATCATAAATCAGGATGGTATTCTGTGTTATTCACATGGATTATTGATCATAAATCAGGATGGTATTCTGTGTTATTCACATGGATTATTGATCATAAATCAGGATGTATTCTGCATTATTCACATGGATTATTGATCATAAATCAGGATGCATTCTGCATTATTCACCTGGATTATTGATCATAAATCAGGATGTTATTCTGCATTACTAACATGGATTATTGATCATAAATCAGGATGGTATTCTGTGTTATTCACATAAATTATTGATCATAAATCAGGATGTATTCTGCATTATTCACCTGGATTATTGATCATAAATCAGGATGTTATTCTGTATTTTTCACCTGGATTATTGATCATAAATCAGGATGGTATTCTGCATTTTTAACATGGATTATTGATCATAAATCAGGATGGTATTCTGTGTTATTCACATGGATTATTGATCATAAATCAGGATGGTATTCTGTATTATTCACATGGATTATTGATCATAAATCAGGATGTATTCTGCATTATTCACATGGATTATTGATCATAAATCAGGATGGTATTCTGCATTATTCACCTGGATTATTGATCATAAATCAGGATGGTATTCTGCATTATTAACATGGATTATTGATCATAAATCAGGATGGTATTCTGCATTATTCACCTGGATTATTGATCATAAATCAGGATGTATTCTGCATTATTCACCTAAATTATTGATCATAAATCAGCATGGTATTCTGCAATATTCACATGGATTATTGATCATAAATCAGGATGTATTCTGTTATTCACCTGAATTATTGATCATAAATCAGGATGTTATTTTGTGTTATTCACCTGGATTATTGATCATAAATCAGGATGTTATTTTGTGTTATTCAACTGGATTATTGATCATAAATCAGGATGTTATTCTGTGTTATTCAACTGGATTATTGATCATAAATCAGGATGTTATTCTGTGTTATTCAACTGGATTATTGATCATAAATCAGGATGTATTCTGCATTACTAACATGGATTATTGATCATAAATCAGGATGGTATTCTGTGTTATTCACATGGATTATTAATCATAAATCAGGATGGTATTCTGTGTTAGTCAACTGGATTATTGATCATAAATCAGGATGTTATTCTGTGTTATTCAACTGGATTATTGATCATAAATCAGGATGTATTCTGCATTACTAACATGGATTATTGATCATAAATCAGGATGTTATTCTGCATTACTAACATGGATTATTGATCATAAATCAGGATGGTATTCTGTGTTATTCACATAAATTATTGATCATAAATCAGGATGTATTCTGCATTATTCACCTGGATTATTGATCATAAATCAGGATGTATTCTGCATTATTCACCTGGATTATTGATCATAAATCAGGATGTTATTCTGTATTTTTAACATGGATTATTGATCATAAATCAGGATGGTATTCTGCATTTTTAACATGGATTATTGATCATAAATCAGGATGGTATTCTGTGTTATTCACATGGATTATTGATCATAAATCAGGATGTATTCTGCATTATTCACCTGGATTATTGATCATAAATCAGGATGTTATTCTGCATTATTCACCTGGATTATTGATCATAAATCAGGATGGTATTCTGCATTATTAACATGGATTATTGATCATAAATCAGGATGGTATTCTGGATTATTCACCTGGATTATTGATCATAAATCAGGATGTTATTCTGTGTTATTCACCTGGATTATTGATCATAAATCAGGATGTTATTCTTTGTTATTCACTTGGATTATTGATCATAAATCAGGATGATATACTTTGTTATTCACCTGGATTATTGATCATAAATCAGGATGTTATTCTGCATTATTCACATGGATTATTGATCATAAATCAGGATGGTATTCTGCATTATTCACATGGATTATTGATCATAAATCAGGATGTATTCTGCATTATTCAACTGGATTATTGATCATAAATCAGGATGGTATTCTGCATTATTCACATGGATTATTGATCATAAATCAGGATGGTATTCTGCATTATTCACCTGGATTATTGATCATAAATCAGGATGTATTCTGCATTATTCACCTGGATTATTGATCATAAATCAGGATGGTATTCGGTGTTATTCACCTGGATTATTGATCATAAATCAGGATGTTATTCTGTGTTATTCACCTGGATTATTGATCATAAATCAGGATGTTATTCTTTGTTATTCACTTGGATTATTGATCATAAATCAGGATGATATACTTTGTTATTCACCTGGATTATTGATCATAAATCAGGAAGTTATTCTGCATTATTCAACTGGATTATTGATCATAAATCAGGATGTTATTCTGCATTATTCACCTGGATTATTGATAATAGATCAGGATGTTATTCTGCATTATTCACCAGGATTATTGATCATAAATCAGAATGCTATTCGGTGTTATTCACCTGGATTATTGATCATAAATCAGGATGTTATTCTGTGTTATTCACCTGGATTATTGAGCATAAATCAGGATGTTATTCTTTGTTATTCACTTGGATTATTGATCATAAATCAGGATTATATACTTTGTTATTCACCTGGATTATTGATCATAAATCAGGAAGTTATTCTGCATTATTCAACTGGATTATTGATCATAAATCAGGATGTTATTCTGTGTTATTCAACTGGATTATTGATCATAAATCAGGATGTATTCTGCATTACTAACATGGATTATTGATCATAAATCAGGATGGTATTCTGTGTTATTCACATGGATTATTGATCATAAATCAGGATGGTATTCTGTGTTATTCACATGGATTATTGATCATAAATCAGGATATATTCTGCATTATTCACATGGATTATTGATCATAAATCAGGATGTATTCTGCATTATTCACCTGGATTATTGATCATAAATCAGGATGTTATTCTGCATTACTAACATGGATTATTGATCATAAATCAGGATGGTATTCTGTGTTATTCACATAAATTATTGATCATAAATCAGGATGTATTCTGCATTATTCACCTGGATTATTGATCATAAATCAGGATGTTATTCTGTATTTTTCACCTGGATTATTGATCATAAATCAGGATGGTATTCTGCATTATTAACATGGATTATTGATCATAAATCAGGATGTTTATCTGCATTATTCACATGGATTATTGATCATAAATCAGGATGGTATTCTGCATTACTAACATGGATTATTGATCATAAATCAGGATGGTATTCTGTGTTATTCACATGGATTATTGATCATAAATCAGGATGTATTCTGCATTACTAACATGGATTATTGATCATAAATCAGGATGTTATTCTGTGTTATTCACATGGATTATTGATCATAAATCAGGATGTATTCTGCATTATTCACCTGGATTATTGATCATAAATCAGGATGTTATTCTGCATTACTAACATGGATTATTGATCATAAATCAGGATGGTATTCTGTGTTATTCACAAAAATTATTGATCATAAATCAGGATGTATTCTGCATTATTCACCTGGATTATTGATCATAAATCAGGATGTTATTCTGTATTTTTCACCTGGATTATTGATCATAAATCAGGATGGTATTCTGCATTATTAACATGGATTATTGATCATAAATCAGGATGTTTATCTGCATTATTCACATGGATTATTGATCATAAATCAGGATGGTATTCTGCATTACTAACATGGATTATTGATCATAAATCAGGATGGTATTCTGTGTTATTCACATGGATTATTGATCATAAATCAGGATGTATTCTGCATTATTCACCTGGATTATTGATCATAAATCAGGATGTTATTCTGCATTATTCACCTGGATTATTGATCATAAATCAGGATGGTATTCTGCATTATTAACATGGATTATTGATCATAAATCAGGATGGTATTCTGCATTATTCACCTGTATTATTGATCATAAATCAGCATGTTATTCTGCAATATTCACATGGATTATTGATCATAAATCAGGATGTTATTCTGTGTTATTCAACTGGATTATTGATCATAAATCAGGATGGTATTCTGCATTATTCGCCTGGATTATTGATCATAAATCAGCATGTTATTCTGCAATATTCACATGGATTATTGATCATAAATCAGGATGGTATTCTGTGTTATTCACCTGGATTATTGATCATAAATGAGGATGTTATTCTGTGTTATTCAACTGGATTATTTATCATAAATCAGGATGTATTCTGTGTTATTCAACTGGATTATTGATCATAAATCAGGATGGTATTCTGTGTTATTTACATGTATTATTGAGAATGCATCAGTATGCTATTCTGCATTATTCACCTGGATTATTGATCATAAATCAGGATGTTATTCTGTGTTATTCAACTGGATTATTTATCATAAATCAGGATGTTATTCTGCATTATTCACCTGGATTATTGATCATAAATCAGGATGCTATTCTGTGCTATTCAACTGGAATATTTATCATAAATCAGGATGTTATTCTGCATTATTCACCTGGATTATTGATCATAAATCAGGATGTTATTCTGTGTTATTCAACTGGATTATTGATCATAAATCAGGATGTTATTCTGTGTTATTCAACTGGATTATTGATCATAAATCAGGATGGTATTCTGTGTTATTTACATGGATTATTGATCATAAATCAGGATGGTATTCTGTGTTATTCATCTGGATTATTGATCATAAATCAGGATGGTATTCTGTGTTATTCACATGGATTATTGAGAATGCATGAGTATGTTATTCTGCATTATTCACCTGGATTATTGATCATAAATCAGGATGGTATTCTGCATTATTCACCTGGATTATTGATCATAAATCAGGATGTTATTCTGCATTATTCACATGGATTATTGATCATAAATCAGGATGGTATTCTGTGTTATTTACATGGATTATTGAGAATGCATCATGATGTTATTCTGCATTATTCACCTGGATTATTGATCATAAATCAGGATATTATTCTGCATTATTCACCTGGATTATTGATCATAAATCAGGATGTTATTCTGTGTTATTCACCTGGATTATTGATCATAAATCAGGATGTTATATTGTGTTATTCAACTGGATTATTGATCATAAATCAGGATGTTATTCTGTGTTATTCAACTGGATTATTGATCATAAATCAGGATGTTATTCTGTGTTATTCAACTGGATTATTGATCATAAATCAGGATGTTATTCTGTGTTATCGATTATTGATCATAAATCAGGATGTATTCTGCATTACTAACATGGATTATTGATCATAAATCAGGATGGTATTCTGTGTTATTCACATGGATTATTAATCATAAATCAGGATGGTATTCTGTGTTAGTCAACTGGATTATTGATCATAAATCAGGATGTTATTCTGTGTTATTCAACTGGATTATTGATCATAAATCAGGATGTTATTCTGTGTTATTCAACTGGATTATTGATCATAAATCAGGATGTATTCTGCATTACTAACATGGATTATTGATCATAAATCAGGATGGTATTCTGTGTTATTCACATGGATTATTGATCATAAATCAGGATGGTATTCTGTGTTATTCACATGGATTATTGATCATAAATCAGGATGTATTCTGCATTATTCACATGGATTATTGATCATAAATCAGGATGCATTCTGCATTATTCACCTGGATTATTGATCATAAATCAGGATGTTATTCTGCATTACTAACATGGATTATTGATCATAAATCAGGATGGTATTCTGTGTTATTCACATAAATTATTGATCATAAATCAGGATGTATTCTGCATTATTCACCTGGATTATTGATCATAAATCAGGATGTTATTCTGTATTTTTCACCTGGATTATTGATCATAAATCAGGATGGTATTCTGCATTTTTAACATGGATTATTGATCATAAATCAGGATGGTATTCTGTGTTATTCACATGGATTATTGATCATAAATCAGGATGGTATTCTGTGTTATTCACATGGATTATTGATCATAAATCAGGATGTATTCTGCATTATTCACCTGGATTATTGATCATAAATCAGGATGTTATTCTGCATTATTCACCTGGATTATTGATCATAAATCAGGATGGTATTCTGTGTTATTCACATGGATTATTGATCATAAATCAGGATATATTCTGTGTTATTCACATGGATTATTGATCATAAATCAGGATGGTATTCTGTGTTATTCACATGGATTATTGATCATAAATCAGGATGGTATTCTGTGATTATTCACATGGATTATTGATCATAAATCAGGATGGTATTCTGCATTATTCACATGGATTATTGATCATAAATCAGGATGGTATTCTGCATTATTCACCTGGATTATTGATCATAAATCAGGATGGTATTCTGCATTATTCACATGGATTATTGATCATAAATCAGGATGGTATTCTGTGTTATTCACATGGATTATTGATCATAAATCAGGATGGTATTCTGCATTATTCACCTGGATTATTGATCATAAATCAGGATGGTATTCTGCATTATTCACCTGGATTATTGATCATAAATCAGGATGGTATTCTGCATTAACATGGATTATTGATCATAAATCAGGATGGTATTCTGTGTTATTCACATGGATTATTGATCATAAATCAGGATGGTATTCTGTGTTATTCACATGGATTATTGATCATAAATCAGGATGTATTCTGCATTATTCACCTGGATTATTGATCATAAATCAGGATGTTATTCTGCATTATTCACCTGGATTATTGATCATAAATCAGGATGGTATTCTGTGTTATTCACATGGATTATTGATCATAAATCAGGATATATTCTGTGTTATTCACATGGATTATTGATCATAAATCAGGATATATTCTGCATTATTCACATGGATTATTGATCATAAATCAGGATGTATTCTGCATTATTCACATGGATTATTGATCATAAATCAGGATGTATTCTGCATTATTCACCTGGATTATTGATCATAAATCAGGATGTTATTCTGCATTACTAACATGGATTATTGATCATAAATCAGGATGGTATTCTGTGTTATTCACATAAATTATTGATCATAAATCAGGATGTATTCTGCATTATTCACCTGGATTATTGATCATAAATCAGGATGTTATTCTGTATTTTTCACCTGGATTATTGATCATAAATCAGGATGGTATTCTGCATTATTAACATGGATTATTGATCATAAATCAGGATGTATTCTGCATTATTCACATGGATTATTGATCATAAATCAGGATGTATTCTGCATTATTCACATGGATTATTGATCATAAATCAGGATGTATTCTGCATTACTAACATGGATTATTGATCATAAATCAGGATGGTATTCTGCATTATTCACATAAATTATTGATCATAAATCAGGATGTATTCTGCATTATTCACATGGATTATTGATCATAAATCAGGATGGTATTCTGCATTATTCACATGGATTATTGATCATAAATCAGGATGGTATTCTGCATTATTAACATGGATTATTGATCATAAATCAGGATGGTATTCTGCATTACTAACATGGATTATTGATCATAAATCAGGATGGTATTCTGTGTTATTCACATAAATTATTGATCATAAATCAGGATGTATTCTGCATTATTCACCTGGATTATTGATCATAAATCAGGATGTTATTCTGCATTATTCACCTGGATTATTGATCATAAATCAGGATGGTATTCTGCATTATTAACATGGATTATTGATCATAAATCAGGATGGTATTCTGCATTATTCACCTGGATTATTGATCATAAATCAGGATGTTATTCTGCATTATTCACCTGAATTATTGATCATAGATCTTCATGTTATTCTACAATATTCACATGGGTTATTGATCATAAATCAGGATGTTATTCTGCATTATTCAACTGGATTATTGATCATAAATCAGGATGGTATTCTGCATTATTCACATGGATTATTGAGAATAAATCAGGATGGTATTCTGCATTATTAACATGGATTATTGATCATAAATCAGGATGGTATTCTGCATTATTCACCTGGATTATTGATCATAAATCAGGATGTTATTCTGCATTATTCACCTGAATTATTGATCATAAATCAGCATGTTATTCTACAATATTCAAATGGATTATTGATCATAAATCAGGATGTTATTCTGTGTTATTCAACTGGATTATTGATCATAAATCAGGATGGTATTCTGTGTTATTCACATGGATTATTGAGAATAAATCAGGATGTTATTCTGCATTATTCAACTGGATTATTGATCATAAATCAGGATGTTATTCTGCATTATTCAACTGGATTATTGATCATAAATCAGGATGTTATTCTGTGTTATTCACTGGATTATTGATCATAAATCAGGATGGTATTCTACATTATTCAACTGGATTATTGATCATAAATCAGGATGTTATTCTGCATTATTCAACTGGATTATTGATCATAAATCAGGATGTTATTCTACATTATTCAACTGGATTATTGATCATAAATCAGGATGTTATTCTGGGTTATTCAACTGGATTATTGATCATAAATCAGGATGTTATTCTGCATTATTCAACTGGATTATTGATCATAAATCAGGATGTTATTCTGTGTTATTCACTGGATTATTGATCATAAATCAGGATGGTATTCTGCATTATTCAACTGGATTATTGATCATAAATCAGGATGTTATTCTGCATTATTCAACTGGATTATTGATCATAAATCAGGATGTTATTCTACATTATTCAACTGGATTATTGATCATAAATCAGGATGTTATTCTAGGTTATTCAACTGGATTATTGATCATAAATCAGGATGTTATTCTGCATTATTCAACTGGATTATTGATCATAAATCAGGATGTTATTCTGCATTATTCAACTGGATTATTGATCATAAATCAGGATGTTATTCTGTGTTATTCAACTGGATTATTGATCATAAATCAAGATGTTATTCTGCATTATTCAACTGGATTATTGATAATAAATCAGGATGATTATGTGTTATTCAACTGGATTACTGATCATAAATCAGGATGTTATTCTGTGTTATTCACATGGATTATTGATCATAAATCAGGATGGTATTCTGTGTTATTCAACTGGATTATTGATCATAAATCAGGATGGTATTCTGTGTTATTTACATGGATTATTGAGAATGCATCAGTATGTTATTCTGCATTATTCACCTGGATTATTGATCATAAATCAGGATGTTATTCTGCATTATTCACATGGATTATTGATCCTAAATCTGGATGGTATTCTGTGTTATTCACCTTGATTATTGATCAAAAATCAGGATGGTATTATGCATTATTCACCTGGATTATTGATCATAGATCAGGATGTTATTCTGCATTATTCACATGGATTATTTAGCATGCATCAGGATGTTATTCTGCATTATTCACCTGGATTATTGATCATAAATCAGGATGTTGTTCTGCATTATTCACATGGATTATTGAGCATGCATCAGGATGTTATTCTGCATTATTCACCTAGATTATTGATCATAAATCAGGATGGTATTCTGCATTATTCACATGGATTATTAGTACTAAGTAGGGAGGCCCAGACTTCCCTCTTCCTAGCCACTTGGAGCAGCTCCTCCGGGGGAATCCCAAGGCGTTCCCAGGCCAGCCGAGAAACATAGTCCCTCCAGCGCGTCCTGGGTCTTCCTCTGGGTCTCCTCCCGGTGGGACATGCCCGGAACACCTCACCAGGGAGGCGTCCAGGAGGCATCCTAACCAGATGCCCGAGCCACCTCAACTGGCTCCTCTCGATGTGGAGAAGCAGCGGCTCTACTCCGAGTCCCTCCCGGATGACTGAGCTTCTCACCCTATCTCTAAGGGAGAGTCCAGACACCCTGCGGAGAAAACTCATTTCAGCCGCTTGTATCCGAGATCTTGTTCTTTCGGTCATAACCCAAAGCTCATGACCATAGATGAGGGTGGGAACGTAGATCGATCGGTAAATTGAGAGCTTTGCCTTTTGACTCAGCTCTCTCTTCACCACGACAGACCGGTACAGCGCCCGCTTCACTGCGGACGCTGCACCTATCCGCCTATCGATCTCACGCTCCAGTTTTCCCTCATTCGTGAACAAGATCCCGAGATACTTAAACTCCTCCACTTGGGGCAGGACCTCCTCCCCGACCCGGAGAGGGCATGCTACCCTTTTCCGGCTCAAGACCATGGCCTCGGATTTGGAGGAACTGATCCTCATCCCGGCCGCATCACACTCGGCTGCAAACCGCTCCAGTGAAAGCTGTAAATCACGAACTGATGAAGCCAGTAGGACCACATCATCTGCAAAAAACAGAGAAGCGATTCTAAGGTCACCAAAACGGATCCTCTCAACACCTTGGCTGCGCCTAGAAATTCTGTCCATAAAAGTTATGAACAGAATCGGTGACAAAGGGCAACCTTGGCGGAGTCCAACTCTCACCGGAAACGAGCCTGACTTACTGCCGGCAATGCGGACCAAGCTCTGACACCGGTCGTACAGGGACCTAACAGCCCTTATCAAAGGGCCTGGTACCCCATACTCCCGGAGTACCCCCCACAGAACCCCCCGAGGGACGCGGTCGAATGCCTTCTCCAAGTCCACAAAGCACATGTAAACTGGTTGGGCAAACTCCCACGCACCCTCCAGGACCCTGCTGAGGGTGTAGAGCTGGTCCAGTGTTCCACGACCAGGACGAAAACCACACTGCTCCTCCTGAATCCGAGGTTCGACTATCCGACGGACCCTCCTCTCCAGAACCCCTGAATAGACCTTACCAGGGAGGCTTAAGAGTGTGATCCCCCTATAGTTGGAACACACCCTACGGTCCCCCTTTTTGAATAGGGGAACCACCACCCCAGTCTGCCAATCCAAGGGAACTGCCCCCGATGTCCACGCGATATTGCAGAGTCGCGTAAGCCAACACAACCCTACAACATCCAGAGCCCTAAGGAACTCCGGGCGAATCTCATCCACCCCCGGAGCCTTGCCACCGCGGAGCTTTTTAACCACCTCGGCGACCTCAGCACCAGAGATCGGAGAACCCGACCCAAAGTCCCCAGGCTCCGCTTCCTCAGTGGAAGACGTGCCAGTAGGATTGAGGAGGTCTTCGAAGTATTCCGCCCACCGACTCACAACATCCCGAGTTGAGGTCAGCAGCACGCCACCCCCACCATAAATGGTGTTGGTCGCGTACCTCTTTCCCCCCCTGAGACGCCGGATGGTGGACCAGAATCGCCTCGAAGCCGTACGGAAGTCATTCTCCATGGCCTCTCCGAACTCCTCCCACGCCCGAGTTTTTGCCTCAGCAACCACCCGAGCCGCATGCCGCTTGGACTGCCGGTACCTATCAGCTGCTTCCGGGGTCCCACAAGCCAAAAAGGCCCAATAGGACTCCTTCTTCAGCCTGACAGCATCCCTCACTGCCGGTGTCCACCACCGGGTTCGAGGGTTGCCACCACGACAGGCACCAACAACCTTGCGGCCACAGCTCCGATAAGCTGCCTCGACAATAGAGGCGCGGAACATGGCCCACTCAGACTCCATGTCCCCCGCCTCCCTCGGAACGTGTTCAAAGCTCTCCCGGAGGTGGGAGTTAAAGCTCCGTCTTACGGGAGACTCTGCCAGACGTTCCCAGCAGACCCTCACAATACGTTTGGGTCTGCCAGGTCTGACCGGCATCCTCCCCCACCATCGGAGCCAACTCACCACCAGGTAGTGGTCAGTTGACAGCTCCGCCCCTCTCTTCACCCGAGTGTCCAAGACATGCGGCCGCAGATCAGATGAGACGACAACAAAGTCGATCATCGAACTGCGACCTAGGGTGTCCTGGTGCCAAGAGCACATATGGACACCCTTATGCTTAAACATGGTGTTCGTTATGGACAATCCATGACGAGCACAGAAGTCCAATAACAGAACACCACTCTGGTTCAGATCAGGGGGGCCGTTCCTCCCAACCACACCCCTCCAGGTCTCACTGTCATTGCCCACGTGAGCGTTGAAGTCCCCCAGTAGAACAAGGGAGTCCCCAGGAGGCGCACTCTCCAATACCCCCTCCAAGGACTCCAAAAAGGGTGGGTAGTCTGAGCTGCCGTTTGGTGCATAGGCACAAACAACAGTCAGAGCCCGTCCCCCCACACGTAGGCGAAGGGAGGCTACCCTCTCGTTCACCGGGGTGAACCCCAACGTACAGGCACCAAGATGGGGGGCAACCAGTATGCCCACTCCTGCTCGGCGCCTCTCACCAGGGGCAACTCCAGAGTGGAAGAGTGTCCAACCCCTCTCAAGGAAACTGGTTCCAGAGCCAGAGCCATGCGTTGAGGTGAGTCCGACTATTTCTAGCCGGAACCTCTCAACCTCACACACTAGCTCAGGCTCCTTCCCCACCAGAGAGGTGACATTCCATGTCCCAATGGCCAGCTTCTGTAGCCGAGGATCAGACCGCCAGGGTCCCCGCCCTCGGCCACCACCCATCTCACATTGCACCCGACCCCTTTGGCCCCTCCCACAGGTGGTGAGCCCATGGGCTAAACATAAACCAAGAGTAAAATTAAAGACATTACAATTGTCGAAGGAAAAAGGTGGATGGGCTTTACCTCATTTAAAGGATTATTATAGAGCAGCACAGATGAGAGTGTTAATTGGATGGTGTGACCCATCATGTGAAGCTAAATGGAAAGAGATCGACTTGTCTTATAGTGATATACCGCTACAATCTTGGCTCGGAGATCATTGTCTGATTAAAAAACATATAGATTCTGCCCAAATACCCTCATGGATAAAAGTACCGCTGGACATATGGCATAAAATATTAAAACAAGAAAAAATTGAAAGAAATGCTCGGATCCTAAGATGGCCAGCTTATGACAGTGATTTTCACCCTGCAAGAATTGATAAGAGATTTGCACAGTGGTCACAACAAGGTATAACGAGTTATTTAAAAATCACAGATAATAATGAATTAAAAAGCTTCAAACAACTTCAAGATAAATATAATTTAGAAAAACTTGACTTTTTTAGATATCTCCAATTAAGACATTATTACAATAAAAGTATAAAATTATTGGAGGAGGACAAGACAGGTATACTTAAAATATTAATGGATTCAAGCAATGGTAGACCTCCCATAATAATATCTAATTTATATTTATGTTTACAAATGGGGAGAAAATGTAATACAACATATATTAAGGTTAAATGGGAAAAAGAAGCCAGGATAACAATAATAGATGATGTTTGGTTTAATATATGTAATTCTGTGATTCACACGACAAGTTCTGACCTATGGAAGGAATTTTCCTGGAAATGCATGGTACATTTTTTCATCACACCTAATATTCAAAGCAAATATAATGATATTGAAAAGGCAAAATGTTGGAGAAACTGTGGGAATGTGTATGCAGGACACTTTCATATCTTTTGGGAATGTACCAAGATCGCACCCTACTGGTCAGAAGTGATAAAGGAGATCAATACTAAAATTAACTTGAACCTGGACTGTGATTTTACTGTGGCTTTCTTGGGTAATTTGCCCTATGAACTGAGGAAATCTGACAGATATCTCCTATTAATATTATTAGCAGGTGCAAAGAAAGCTATAACTCGTAAGTGGCTTGAAGTGGAACCACCATCATGTTTGGACTGGAAGGATATAATTGAGGAAATTCATGTAATGGAGCGAATGACTTTTTCATTAAGACTTGACACTGTAAAATATAACAAATACTGGAAGAAATGGAACATTCCTGGATCTTGATACCGGCTGTATAAATGTTGACTAAATGATGTAACTGCCTCCTTTTTTTTTTTTTTCTTTTTGCTGACTACTATTTAGTTGCTCATGTCAGATTAGATGCTCTACCCCCCCCCTCCCCCTTTTTTTGTTTGTTTGTTTGTTTTGTTTTATTTATTTTTTTGGGAACTCTGAATGTTATTGTATATAAGTATGCTTTAAAAAGTAAAGTGAAAAGAAAAGAGAAAAAAATGGAAAAAATAAAGTCTTAAAAAAAAAAAAGACAGCCTGGATGGGTGGCTGCACAATCATATGTGAGCAGAGTGAACAGAAGAGGGCTCAGCACACATCCTTGAGGAGAGCCAGTGCTGAGGGTAATGGTGGAGGAGGAGAAGTTGTGGATCTTCACTGACTGTGGTCTGTTTGTTAAAAAGTCTAGGACCCAGTTACAAATGGAGGGGCTTAGTCCAAGTGTGGATAGTTTGTCCATCAGGGTTTGGGGGATCATGGTGTTGAAGACAGATGTGAAGTCCACAAAGAGCATACGGACGTATGAGCCCTTCTGATCCAGGTGGGTGAGAGCAGTGTGGACCACAGAGGAGAATATGGTGTGCTTTTCAAATATTGTGTTCTTTTACTTTGATAAAATACTTTAATTAAATAAAACTAGCAACCCATTACGTTCTGTTTTATTTACTTTAAAGAAGTGAGGAGTAGGGAGATGAAAAATTTTGTTTTTTGATACTGAGACTGGATGAGTAGCTCTCAGCAAACTGCCGACTTCAAAAGTAGCTCTTGGGTCAAAAAAGGTTGGGCACCCCTGGCATTAATAAGGTCAGTGGTGTTTTGTTAAAAGAGGTGGGACACAGTCTTATCTACCATAAATCAGACACAGAGCCCTGCAAAATATTTTAATCCTCCATCACTGAGCTTAGGTTAATTGCAGAGAAAATCATAATACCAAAGATGAACAAATACTATATTGCTGTGCCATCCATACACTTGAAATCATACCTGATATTCTCGTCACACTCTTTTCAATCCTTCTGAGGATCCCATGTCTCTTTTCCAGAGGTTTATTCCAGCCACAACGTAAGGATGCAGGTTCTCCTCCGTCTGCCAAAGTGAAGCAAAGTGAAATGAACACACATACAGCGTTTTGGGTGGTCTCTTCAAGTTTACATTTTTCAGCCACATTCTTCTTAATTTCTCATCTGTAGGTAGGAGATAGAAACTATACCACTTTTCATAGGAACACTTTCTTTTTTTAAATCTATGTTCCAAACACTGTTGTTGTAGTTTGTAATAGTGGTTTGTTGTAGGCAAAATGTCTCATCACAAAAAACAAGAAACTGTCCAGATGACCTAACTGAAAATTGTTGGACTTTGTACCTGGATTATTTAGCATGGACTTCGTGTTTTGAGCCATTTTGACATGACTGTCGACAAGGGAGAGGGCAGGCACCGGAGGAGAGGGCTTGCCCAAGAGACCATCTTAGCACCAACATAACTGTTTATTTTTTCACTTTGGAGTAAGCTGATGGGGGAGAAGCAGTTTTGTTTGTCGTTTCCTCAGACTGATGAAGCCTTCTGGATAGAATGTGAAATTTCTCAGCACAAGAAAAGAAACCATCCAGATGATCTGACTTAAAATTGTTGGATGGTATACCTAGATTGTTGAGCATGGACTTTGGTGGACTATTGTTGTAGCCACTGATTTAATTTGGTCTGGTTGTTTGTGCATCCGTGAGAATCACAACAGGTACCTGAACTTTGCAAGGCTATGTGAGTAAACTTTATAGTGGTTAAATAAATGTGAACAAAACAATAACAGCATTTTATCTGCTAAACTGAATACAAATTACTTTCAAATAAACTGTGGTCCATGCTCCGCTACCATGGTTAGTCAGTGCTTACTGCTACTTTCTGTGTCTGACAGGAAGTTGTACACATAATAATTTAGACAGTAGAGCCTCCAGGAATAAGGTGGGTATGTTAAAAATTATATATATATAAATATATATATACTATATATATATTTATATATATA
>JBBPBX010022754.1:29827-41128 GCA_038048925.1 Garcialebias charrua
CTGGCTACCGGTTCATCTTTGAATCCAATTCAAAATTCTCATGTATGTCTACAAATCGCTGAACAGTCTCGCCCCCGCCTATCTCTCGGATCTGATACACCCATATGTCCCTCCACGTGCTTTGAGGTCAGAGGATCAGGTACTCTTAATAGTTCCAGAAACTCGCCTTAAGCGCAGGGGTGACAGGGCGTTCTCTGTAGCAGGCCCAAGACTCTGGAACGAGTTACCGCTGCTCATCAAACAGGCCCCCTCCCTCTCGGTTTTCAAATCCCGGTTAAAAACTCACTACTACTCCATTGCTTTCAATGCCAGCTGATTTGTATTGGATCGTTTGATTTATGATCTGCAATGTTTTTATGTTTTTCGTGTTGTACTTCATTGTCTGTGTTGACCTGTTGCGTGTTTGTTTGTCCAGCACTTTGGTGTGGACTTGTTCCTGTTTAAAGTGCTTTATAAATAAAATGGTATGGTATGGTATGGTACTTGACAGACGAAATTGGTCTTCTGCATTTAACCCAACCACCACCAGGTGGTGCAGTGAGCAGCGTAGTCGCGCCCGGGGAGCTGGGAAAATAGATGTGCACTCATAGACACCCCAAGATGGTGTGCCGTGGCCGGGGATCGAACCTGGGTCCTTCAGATAACAAGTCCGATTCTCTGCCACTACACCATCTTGGCCCCTCAATGTTGGTCTTAGAGAACCAGCTAGCAAAATTTAAGAAAGTCATAGTGTGGTTTTGTCTTTATAAATAGTTTTGTGTTGATGAACATACAGTAGATTAATTACATTTTCTTGTCTGTTTAACAGGTACTATACAGCTGATATACGAGTGGAACAGGAATACTTCGACTATGACTTTTATGAACAACCTCACACACTTTCCTCTCAGTTCAACCCCTACAGAGAGAGTAGGTATCACAAGGTACTCCTAACTGATTATTTTGTGAGCTTCCATTCATTGTATACAAGTTAACCCAAACTCTGTTTCCTCTCAAGTCTAAAAGGCCTTTCATATCAGAATTGGGAAATGTTTTCACTACTCCTAAACCTGTCTATGTGTATTTCATGCTTTATGCAAAAACTGTTTCATGTTTGCATTGCATTTATGTTAATAAGCAGGAGCTCCTTCAGTCCAAACACTACTGCTTTCTAGACCATTTCACCATGTGTGCACACACACACACACTTCTGCTGCTGCATACATTTTTATTTTTTTTATTTTTTAAGCCATGCAAATGCAATATTCTAGCATTTAGCCCGACATGCATACTGGGAGCTCTCTGCTCATCTGCTCACAGTTTTAAAAACGTTGCCTGTTTTGTGGGTCACTCTGCAGCAATCTGTAGTGAAACTCAGGGTTCATGGCAGGTGAGTACCTAATGTGAGCCCCGAGTGGTGAGTTCAACACATAATGCTTTTGATTTGAAAGCCCCTTCATCTCTAACCTTAACATTACCTTTTTATATAACTCAAAACTGTAAGTTTAAGTTTGTCCTTGGCAGTGGAAGCAGTGTAACACATGCTGATGGAAGAGGTGAGGATGGTGTTGCACTAGCACCGCTACGCCAGCAGAGAGCAAGCGTGTTGTTTCTATATAGAGAGCGGTAGAGGGGCAGAATAAGGAGTAGTCTAAAACTGAGGTTTTTTAGAGAAAATGAGAAAATGATGATGATGATGGCGGCTGAGCAGAGAGGACGTTTGTAGTCAGGCTCCTGCCTGTACTACCTCCAAAAGGAGTATTTGGAGAGCTTGTACTCGCAGTTTTTTGCGCTGGATGTGCAGAGAGGAGCGCTGAAAAAGCTGCGGAAATTGGACTGGAGCATGCGATCCAGAATTATGAATCTACAAGCCAACGTGTCCGTGAGTTTTTGCCGAGAGTTAGCCTAGCGTAGCTACAAACCGGGCTAATCAAAGCAAACCGTGATGGGTCACCGTAACCGGGTGCCGTAGCTGCGGGCTTCGTGAACAAATAAACCGGAAAAATACGCTGGTTGTTACGAAGAAACGCGGGCCGGCAAGCTGGAGGTGCTTTGTTGCAGCGAAAGAACAAAACAAAGCTGGGAGTAGAGGCTACAGGCTACAAGCTAACGCTAGCCATGTGCTGCTGATAAAAGCTAATGCGGCAATACACCACGGAGTTGGGGATTGTTGCTACGGGCTGAAAATCTGTAGTCTGTGAACTGGTGAGGCCAGAGAGGCAGTGGAGTGCTGCTGTGGGACAATAAATTACATCCAGGCCCCAGATGGACGAGAACTGAGCTGAACTGGTTGCTGGTGGACAGGACCTGCGCTAAGCTGGTTGTTGTTGGACGGGAGCAGTGCAGCAAGCTGGTTGTTGTTGGACGTGAGCAGAGCAACGAGTGAGTTGCTGTTGGATGGGAGCAGAGAAACAAGCTGGTTGCTACTTGACGTGAGCAGAGCAACAAGCTGATTGCTACTGGACGGGAGCAGTGCAGCAAGCTGGTTGCTGTTGGACGGGAACAGTGCATCAAGCTGATTGTACATGAGCAGAGCAACGAGTGAGTTGCTGTTGGACGGGAGCAGGACAGCGAGCGAGTTGCTGAAAACGGATGCAGAGCAACGTTCGTGTTGTTGTTGGACGGGAAGCAAGCTGGTTACTGTTGGACATGAGCAGAGCAGCGAGCGAGTTGCTGTGGACGGGAGCAGAGCAGCGAACGAGTTGCTGTGTACGGGAGCAGATTGGCGAGCGTGAATCACTGTGGAACAGTGAATTTCTGTATCCAGACCAGAAGAAGCAGGCGAGATGAGTCCTGGGAAAACAAAGAAAACGGAGCCGCAGAGACAGGAGTCGGCGTGTAAAAAATCGGTGGATAAAAATCTGGAGTTATTGGAGGAATTGAAAAATGCAGTAAACAATCTCACTGAGGAACTTGCAAGTTTGAGAGCTGAGCAAAAAAACTTTAATCAACTGGTAGAGGAGATGAAACAAATGAAAGCTCAGGAGGTCATCAGAGAAGAACGATTAGCTCAATTGGAACAAAAGTGTGAGGACATGGAACAATACATAAGAGGCGAGAACATGGTCATTTCTGGACTCGAGGTTAAACGCCGAACATATTCAGAAGTAACTGCAGACGTTACCACGACTGAAGACGGACCACCAGAACAACTGCAGTCTCTGGAGAATCAGGTAGTCACTTTCTTAAATGGCAAAGACATTGACATTAAACGTGATGACATTTCCACCTGTTACACACTGCCCAATAGAGTTAACAAAAATAAACCATCAGTAGTCGTGAGATTCATTGGAAGGAATCAAAGAAACAGGGTAATGATGCAGTCAAAGAAACTCGCAAAAACTGAGGTCTTTATGAATGAACACCTAACTAAAAAAAACGCAAACATTGCACATGCAGCAAGGTGGTTGAAAAAGAATGGAAAAATAAAAAAAACTTGGACAAGAAACGGAAACATCTGGATCAAAGTACATGAAAATTCTCAAGCTAAAATAATAAAAGATCTGAAAGACTTAGACTCATTCAAATGAGCTCAAAAATGACAAATCACCAATCACTATCACATGTTCATACACAAAAATTGACAAAAATGAACAAACAAACAAATACATTAAAACATGACGGCAACAAACGAAGACTCAGAAGTTAAAATATACAATGTTGAAGATATGGTTGATGCAAACTTTTATCCTGCTATAAAAGACTGTGAATACTATAATGAAGAAAAGTTTAATGACATCAATATATCAAATGGAGATCTCTCTATTATTCACATCAATAGTAGAAGTTTAAATGCAAATATATCCAAAATAACAGATTATTTAAAACAGTTAAACAGAACTTTTACATTAATAGCACTGTCAGAGACATGGCTTAATGATGAAAACAAAAATAACGTTCACATCGAAGGATATGAATTATATCATTTAAACAGAAACAATAAAAAAGGTGGAGGAGTAGCTCTATTTGTCAAAAATGAAATAAAGTGTAGAATAATTAAAGAAATGTCAATAATTGTTGACAATCTTATGGAAATAATAACAATAGAAATATTAAACGAAAATGCTAAAAACATTTCCATAAGTTGTGTATATCGATCACCAGGATCAAATATAGAAATATTCACCGATAAAATCATACAACTACTGGAAAAGAGTTTAAATAAAAAAGTTTTCTTGTGTGGAGACTTTAATATTGACCTGGGAAATAAAACGGATTCAAATAACATCAGCACGTTTCTAAATTCAATGTATAGTTTAAATCTTTATCCGTTAATATCAAAACCAACAAGAATTACAACTCATAGTGCTACGATAATTGACAACATTTTCACAAATATAACTAATGGGGATATGACAGGTGGTATCTTAACAACTGATTTAAGTGATCATTTACCAGTTTTCACTATCTACAGAAATGATCAAAACATTACAAAAGAAGTTACAATTAATAAAAAAATAATAAACACATCAAAAAAAGCTATGGATCAATTAAAAGACGATTTACAGAAGCAAAACTGGAAGGACGTGTATATTGATGATGTTAACAGATCATATGATGAATTTATGAACATTTTAGAAGCTCTGTATGAAAAGAATTGTGTGCAAAGAAATTGTAGAAAAAGAAATATTGTTGACCAACCTTGGATGACTAAAGGGTTGAGAAATGCTTGTAAAAAAAAAAACTTGTATTTATGTTTCTTAAAAACGAGAACACAACAAGCTGAAGAAAAATATAAAAAATATAAAAATAAATTGGTAATGATTATAAGAAGATGCAAGAAAGAATACTATAGTGATTTATTAAACAAGAGCAATGGTGACACTAAAACAACATGGCGAGTAATAAATGATGTTCTAAAAAGTCATAAAGCAAAAACGAACATTGCAAAATATTTTGTGAAAGATGACAATGAAATACATGATGAGAATGATATCGTAAATGAATTTAATCAATATTTTGTAAATATTGGATCAAGCCTTGCAGCTAAAATACCAAAAGTAGATAATAAGGTGTGTCATTCAATTAAAAGCTGCACCAACAGTATTTTTCTTAGTGGAACTAACAAAGAGGAAATTATGAAAATGGTTAAAAATCTCTCAGACAAGAGATCAAAAGACTGGGTGGACATGGATATGATGTTTGTAAAAGAAATAATAAGTTATGTTATTGAACCATTTACATATATATGCAATTTATCTTTTTCAACAGGAATATTTCCAGATAACATGAAAGTAGCAAAGGTAATTCCTCTTTTTAAAAATGGTGATAAATGTGTATTCAATAATTATAGGCCAATATCCTTACTACCACAGTTCTCAAAAATTCTAGAAAAACTATTTGTGACCAGATTGGATCAATTTATTGATAAACAAAATATTTTAAGTAGCAGTCAATATGGGTTTAGAGAAAAAAACTCTACGTCAATGGCTCTCATGGATTTAATGGAACAAATAACTAATGCTGTCGATCATAAACAGTACTGTGTTAGTGTTTTTGTTGATCTAAAAAAAGCATTTGATACCATTGACCACACCATTCTCCTTGAAAAACTAAATAAATATGGTATTAGAGGACCAGCATTACAGTGGGTATCTAGCTATTTGAAGGACAGGAAACAGTTTGTGCAAATAAATGATGTTAGATCTGACCTCCGTGATATCACTTGTGGAGTTCCTCAAGGTTCTGTGCTTGGACCAAAGTTATTTATTTTATATGTGAATGACTTGGTAAATGTGTCAGGACTACTTAAATGTGTTCTTTTTGCCGATGACACCACATTTAAAACAGATTTTCGATATGATGAAAACAGAATTTATAAAAATACAAACTTGGTTTAAATTAAACAAATTATCTTTGAATTTAGATAAAACTAATTACATGATATTCGGTAACAAAAAGAGAATTGTTGATGACGATCCATTTGAAATTGAAGATGTTGTGATCTGTAAAGTGAGTGAAGTGAAGTTTCTGGGTGTTATCATTGATGACAAACTGACGTGGAAACATCATGTAAATTCCATTTTGTCAGGTTTTGGAGGCATGACAGAACCCAAGTGCAGACAAGAAACTCTCACAGGGAGTCAGGAGTATCAAGGAGTATTTAATGACAAAACTTGTAAGGCAGTCTGTGTAACAAAAACACTTACATGGGAGTTGAATCAGAGACCAGAGAACACGAGGGATACCAAACGATGCGGCTGCACTTACTGAGACACAGAACAGGGCTTATATACACACACTCACAGACAAGACAAAATCACAAACACCTGGGGACAATTAACTAGACACACAGAGCAGGACTGGGAAGACAAAACCTAAAACACGAAGTAAACTAGGAAGACTGGAGTTTTAAGCTAAAAGAGACTAACCTGGAGGTTTACAACTACAACTAAGATACAGAATGGTTAAACTAATAGTAAATAAACACAGAGACTAAATAGACAAGAACTGGAGGTTAACCTAAACACAGAACAAGACTAAAACTAGAAGCTAAAACTAAAGGTTTAACTAAAAGCAAATACTGGGAAACTACCTGAAACATGAAGTACACTAGGATGACTAGAGGATACAACTAAGAGTAGTAAAATCAGGAGGGAAACTAATAAATCACAAGGGGAACAAAATCACAAGGGGAACAGACAGGAACAACAAATGTCCACTAGATGGTGCCATGGTTCCATCGCCATGGTTCCATCCTCACAGTACCCCCCTCTCAAGGACACCCCCAGGTGTCCAAGAAACAACACCCAAAAAACCAGGGCGGACGGAGGGAGGCAACAGCAAGGAAGGAGGGCACGAGGAAGACAAGGGACACACGGACGACACAAGGACAAGGGGCAAACAAAACCAAAAAAAACGATAGGGCCATCAGGTAGGAGCCGGTCGGGCGGTCGACCGGGAGGTCGCCCATCAGGCAGGAGCCGGTCGGGCGGTCGACCGCGAGGTCGCCCATCAGGCAGGAGCCGGTCGGGCGGTCGACCGCGAGGTCGCCCATCAGGCAGGAGCCGGTCGGGCGGTCGACCGCGAGGTCGCCCATCAGGCAGGAGCCGGTCGGGCGGTCGACCGCGAGGTCGCCCATCAGGCAGGAGCCGGTCGGGCGGTCGACCGGGATGGCTCGAGATGGCCGCCGGTTGCGGCAAGACGTCCTTGACGACATCGAGCGTCGCGACATCTCCGATGTCGTCGAGCGTAAAGTCGACGAGCGGTGCGACATCCCCGATGTCGAGCGGTGCGACATCCCCGATGTCGAGCGGTGCGACATCCCCGATGTCGAGCGGTGCGACATCCCCGATGTCGTCGAGCGGTGCGACATCCCCGATGTCGTCGAGCGGTGCGACATCCCCGATGTCGTCGAGCGGTGCGACATCCCCGATGTCGTCGAGCGGTGCGACATCCCCGATGTCGTCGAGCGTTAAGACCTCGAGCATAGAGATGATATCATCAAGTGAAGCGACATCCCCGATGTCGAGCGTCGAGACGTCGAGCGTTGCGACATCCCCGATGTCGAGCGTCGAGACGTCGAGCGTTGCGACATCCCCGATGTCGAGCGTCGAGACGTCGAGCGTTGCGACATCCCCGATGTCGAGCGTCGAGACGTCGAGCGTGGCGACATCCCCGATGTCGAGCGTCGAGACGTCGAGCGTGGCGACATCCCCGATGTCGAGCGTCGAGACGTCGAGCGTGGCGACATCCCCGATGTCGAGCGTCGAGACGTCGAGCGTGGCGACATCCCCGATGTCGAGCGTGGCGACATCCCCGATGTCGAGCGTCGAGACGTCGAGCGTGGCGACATCCCCGATGTCGAGCGTCGAGACGTCGAGCGTGGCGACATCCCCGATGTCGAGCGTCGAGACGTCGAGCGTGGCGACATCCCCGATGTCGAGTGCAGAGTCGTCGAGCAACGAGGCGTCTGCGACGGTAGGACCCTCAGGAGACGTCGAGAGACCCTCAGGAGACGGCGTCGAGAGACCCTCTGGAGACGGCGTCGAGAGACCCTCTGGAGGCGAGAGACCCTCTGGAGGCGAGAGACCCTCTGGAGGCGAGAGACCCTCTGGAGGCGAGAGACCCTCTGGAGGCGAGAGACCCTCTGGAGGCGAGAGACCCTCTGGAGGCGAGACCTCTTGGAAGGTGTCCACCAGGACCCTCTCGGCACAGGAAACTGGAGGGGGTCCCTCCTGGGACCCTTTGAGACCCTCAGAAGACGTGGAGGCGTCGGGACCCTCCGAAGACGTGGAGGCGTCGGGACCCCCCGAAGACGTGGAGGCGTCGGGACCCCCCGAAGACGTGGAGGCGTCGGGACCCCCCGAAGACGTGGAGGCGTCGGGACCCCCCGAAGACGTGGAGGCGTCGGGACCCCCCGAAGACGTGGAGGCGTCGGGACCCCCCGAAGACGTGGAGGCGTCGGGACCCCCCGAAGACGTGGAGGCGTCGGGACCCCCCGAAGACGTGTGCAGGACGGTAGCGCCCTCAGGAGCCGGTGTTTCTGGAGCTGAGCCAGGACCAGGAGACGAGTCTGCAGACGAGGAGACCACCGTCGAGTCTGCAGGCGAGGAGACCACCGTCGAGTCTGCAGGCGAGGAGACCACCGTCGAGTCTGCAGGCGAGGAGACCACCGTCGAGTCTGCAGGCGAGGAGACCACCGTCGAGTCTGCAGGCGAGGAGACCACCGTCGAGTCTGCAGGCGACAGTCTGGGTGCCGGCGTGGAAGCCGGTCCTGGAGGTACAGCACCATCCATAGCAGCTGGGGAAATGTTGCCCTCTGTGGAAGCTGGAGACACTGTGGGAACTATGGGGACTACACCCTCTGTAGACACTGGAGCCGCAGGCTCAAGACCGGCTACAGGCTCAGGACCAGCTGTGGACGAATCAGCCACGTGGACCGAGGCTGGGTCAGCAGGACCTCTCTGTCTTCGACGGCGGCGGCGGCGCGGTCCAGGACCAGACGGTGAGGGCGAAGCAGAACAGGCAGGTGAAGGTAAACATGCTGAAAACGAGTCCACAGTGTCTGACTGGTTGAGATGGTCTAAGGGGGTGAGATGTTCTAAGGGGTTATAAGGGGTTGGTGTAGGAGGACCGACAGCACCAGATTGGACGAGCGGCCTCAACCACTCCATCACTTCCAGCACCGCGTCCAGGACCTCCCCCATACCAGGTGTACCACACAGTTCAGGTAGACTGATAAATACATTAAACAGTCTTTTTGTGACAACCCACCTCTCCCACAGGGTGTAGGAGCTTGAGTCCAAAAACCATCGGACCGGTTCACAGAGCTGCTGAAACTCCTCCTCAGACAGCCTGGAGAGGAAGCACTCGTCTGCTGGGTTCAAACTTGGCAGCCGCATACTGTCAGGTTTTGGAGGCATGACAGAACCCAAGTGCAGACAAGAAACTCTCACAGGGAGTCAGGAGTATCAAGAAGGAGTATTTAATGACAAAACTTGTAAGGCAGTCTGTGTAACAAAAACACTTACATGGGAGTTGAATCAGAGACCAGAGAACACGAGGGATACCAAACGATGCGGCTGCACTTACTGAGACACAGAACAGGGCTTATATACACACACTCACAGACAAGACAAAATCACAAACACCTGGGGACAATTAACTAGACACACAGAGCAGGACTGGGAAGACAAAACCTAAAACATGAAGTAAACTAGGAAGACTGGAGTTTTAAGCTAATAGAAAATAAGAGACTAACCTGGAGGTTTACAACTACAACTAAGATACAGAATGGTTAAACTAATAGTAAATAAACACAGAGACTAAATAGACAAGAACTGGAGGTTAACCTAAACACAGAACAAGACTAAAACTAGAAGCTAAAACTAAAGGTTTAACTAAAAGCAAATACTGGGAAACTACCTGAAACATGAAGTACACTAGGATGACTAGAGGATACAACTAAGAGTAGTAAAATCAGGAGGGAAACTAATAAATCACAAGGGGAACAAAATCACAAGGGGAACAGACAGGAACAACAAATGTCCACTAGATGGTGCCATGGTTCCATCGCCATGGTTCCATCCTCACACATTTTAAAAAAAATAGCTAGATCAATTGCAGTACTGTATAAAGTCAGGGATTTTTTAATTGATAAAGTTTTACATATGTTGTACAACACAATCATTGCTCCACATTTAATCTATTGTATTGAGGTTTGGGGAAAAGCGTGCAAAACTATTACAAAGCCTGTTTTTATTTTACAAAAGAGAGCTGTAAGAGTAATCACCAGAAAACATTTCAGTCACCCATCAAACACTTTGTTTCTTCAGCTAAACTTATTGAAATTCCAGGAATTGGTAGAATATAGTATTTTATCAGTTATGTATAGGGCTCATAAAAACACATTACCTTTAAATATTCAAAGAAACTTTATAAAAAGACAAAGTTATTACAATCTCAAAGGGACAGAGATATTCATCAAACCACAATTTAGAACCAGCTTAAAGGGACGGTCTACCTCAATTCAGGGAGTTCGATTGTGGAATGCTCTGGAGAGTGATGTTAAAAATGAAAAATCAATGCATACATTTAAGAAAAAGGTCAAAAAGGATTTGCTCAAAAACTATATATGATGTAACCTTGCGTGTTAGCTTAGTGCGTTTGTGTATTACAGTTAGAAAAATTAAGTAGAGTTAGTCATTTTGTGAAGCAGTTTGTGTATTACAGTTAGAAAAATTAAGTAGAATTATTCATTTTTGTGATGTATTTTGTGTATTACAGTTAGGAATATTAAGTAGAATTATTCATTTTGTGAACATCTTGATGTTGTGCCATCTTTTAGTTTGTGTATTACAGTTAGAAATATTAAGTAGAATTATTCATTTTATGATCTAGTTTGTGTATTACAGTTAGGAAAATCAAGTAAAAAAAAAAAATAAAAAAAATAGTATGATGTAGTTTGTGTATTAGTTAGAAAAATTGTGTATTAGTTAGAAAAAGAATTATTCATTTTGCTATTGTGTATTAGTTAGAAAAAGAATTATTCATTTTGTGATGTAGTTTGTGTATCAGTTAGAAAAATTAAGTAGAATTACGGGTGATGTAGTTTGTGTATTAGTTAGAAAAATTAAGTAGAATTATTCATTTTGTGATCTAGTTTATGTATTACAGTTAGAAAAATAAGTGGAATTATTCATTCTGTGATGTTGCTTGAAGGTTATCATTGGTTGAACAAACTGTGAAATAGGGGCAGATATAATAAGATTTCATCTTCTTTCTGCTCCCTTCATTTTATCCTACTTGTATTCTTGTATCTGATGAAACTGTCTTGTATTGTTCTTTTAAAATGAATGAATAAACATCAATCAATCAATC
>JBBPBX010022755.1:8960-30429 GCA_038048925.1 Garcialebias charrua
TTAGTGTCTGAAATGTTGGTCAGCAATGAATTGCTTACTATGAAATAATCCAGACAAGAATAAGGGTGATGCATATATGAAAAGAAAGAATATCCTACTGTATTCAGCCCGTCTATTTTGTCATCTAGACCAAAGTTAAGATCACCTCCCAGTACCATTGAGCAATCCATGTGATTTGATAAAATAGAAAAGAGATCATGAAAAAGCGGCGGCGTCCACATTTGGCCCATATACAGTATACTAACAATACAATATTTTTGGCTGAGTATGGATAATTTTAATATTATATATCTATCGTACGGGTCTATAACTGTGTCTAATACTGTGAAGTTAACATTTTTATGTACAGTATTAATATTGCTACTCGTCATTGTCTCGAGTTATAGCAGGCTGAGAATACATTAGGAAACTCATGAGATATTAGCTCATCCACAGTTGAGGGTAAGTTATGAATTTCAACATCTGCCTTTAATCTTTTAATCTGGTTAAAGATTCTATATTTTTTATGTTGGCTACCGGCTCCATTAATATTCCATGTGACAAACCTTAATGTACCCATACTTGTGCTTATGAGAATATAGATAAACCATACACATTATCACAAATATAAAAAATAATAAAACACCCAGGTAAAAACATAATCCTTGAGGGTTGATTATTTATGATTTAGAAATAATCTAAGTGTTGTTCTTGAAGATAAATCATGGATGTATTCCTTTATGAGGTATTTGTATGGATGGACATGGGTGTATATCTGCCTTTGTGCTTGTGTGCTAATAAATGATATTGAAAAGAAAAAGAAGGGGGTGTGGTTTGGTCTCAAGCTGGAGTAGACGTGTTTGAGGAAGCTCCGACTCAACTTCACTATTTTTCACCCTAAACACCTAATAATCTCAGGTGGATTGACTCACAGAGTAAAGGACTGCTCTTTAAGAAAGATGACGACACGAAGGAATACTAAAAAAGATAAAGGCTCCGGGGATGACATTTTAGACGACCAAACGAAGCTAGCATGTGTTGGAGAAGCTAGCATTAGCCCTTCGAACCCTTCGACAACTAACAAAGACGTCCTGGCGGCTATTAACAAGCTGAGTGGCGCAGTCGACGTGAGATTTATTGAGCTCAACAGCTCAATATCTAACCTCAGGGCAGCAATATCTGACATTTCTGTCCGCGTGGCATCCACTGAGGCCATAGCCGAATCACAAGACGGACGGATTTCAGAGTTGGAGAAGAAGTATGTTAGCCTAGCCGCTCAATGCTCTCAGCAGCAGGCTAGGCTGGAAGATCTGGAGGCGCGCTCACGTCAACAGAATATTCGTATTGTGGGCATACCTGAAAAAGCGGAGAACGGCAAACCACTGGATTTCGTCATCAAACTCCTATCACAGCTGCTGGGAGAAGACAACTTTACCCGGCCAATTGAAGTGGATCGGGCGCATCGGAGTCTGACGCAGGCGAAGGATGGAAAGACGAGGGCCTTCATCGTGAAGCTGCACTATTTCCAGGAGAAAGAGCGAGTACTACGGCTGGCGAGGGAAAAGGGCCCTCTCTCAGTATGACGGGCGCCCGGTGTTCATCTTCCCTGACCTCACCTCGACGGTGATGAAGAAGCGTCAGATGTTTCAGGTCATCAGGGAGAAATGCAAATCCAAAGGGATTCGGTATGGCTTTCGGTATCCTGCTAAGTTTGTGGTCACCGTGAACAGTAACACCGCTGTGTTCGACACTCCAGAAGATGCGGACAATTTTCTGAGACGTGAGGTAACGGCTTGGGACTGAACTGAACAGGTTGGACAATATTTTTCTCATTATATCTGAACATGAGTAATGTAAAGAGTAGGGATGCACAGATCCACATTTCTCACTTCCGATCCAATACAGATACTTGTTAACTCAGTATCGGCCGATACAGATACTTTCCCGATCCGATACTCTTCAGGTATTTGACTCTGTATAATGAAACTTTTGCACCCAAACTATTCATTTTAACATTGTGTGAGATAAACCCAATGAAGACACTCTTAAGCCCTACAATACATAGTTCCCATGTGACGTCACATCCGTCTTACTTCCGGGTGGACCCTCATTTTGAAAGTCAGAACAGGGGACAGCGCGGTCTAATGGATGTTCATTTTTCACGTTTTTTTTTGTGTTAATTTCTAATTAATTGCAATGGTTACTTCGTGTTGTGTCAGTGGGTGTTCCAGTCGGGTAGACGTTTGGGCAACGCGCAGGTTTCACTTAATCAAAAAAAAAGTAAACGTGAAGGATTTATCTCATCGGAGAAGCTGACTGCAGCCCCTCCTCTCTCTGAGTCTGGCTCGGATCTGCTCTGGAAGACGTCGTCCTTTTGGCCGGTAAACAAAATATTCTACATAAATCATTTTGTGAAACTATGTCAGAACAATGTTAGAGTACAACTGTCTGTGTGTTAGAGCTGTTTTTTTTTTTTTTTCATTATTTAGCAAACCGTCTTGCATGCTGTTAGCTTAGCATCTCGCTAACGCGACAATGGCCTCCTCACGGTCCACCGGGACCGGCGGGGAGACCGTCCCAGTTGGAGAAGGAGGACGGGAGCCAAGTCGTGCGGGCGACGCGTCGGTCCCATGGGACGTGCCCCCGCGGCCGCGACGGATCCACGCCGTCCGACCTGAGCTGGAGGGACCCTCCGCTCCAGTGCTAACAACATGCTAACTTCCAACACGGTAAGACTCAAAGTGCTGGTTCTGGTCTGTGTTCAGCTTGGACTGTTTGTTGGCTGTGTGTTATTTTAGTTAAACCTTTTTTTAGCTGGTTAGATCTGATTGAGACAGTTTACACATCTTTTTTGGATTTAAAGCTGTGAAGCCGGTGTGCTGTGAAGCCGGTGTGCGCTCGCTCCTTGTAATAATTAAATAATTAATGATATCGGAGTAACTACTTTGTGACAAGTTGTCTGATTCGTCTGCCATGATTTCTTTCTCAAACTCATTTAACTCCGACCACTGCCATTTTGCTATTGTTCCTTGGTGAAGCTGTGGTAGCTCGTGTTTTTGTCCGTATAATTTGCTCTGCTCGTTCGCCATCTTGCCTTTTCTGCCTTCAGATGTGGTGCGAAAACCGGTTTGCGCAATACTGGGGGCGTGTCTGGGAACTATGTACTGTATAGGGAACCCCCCTATTGTAGGGCTTAAGAGTGTCTTCATTGGGTTTATCTCACACAATGTTAAAAAGGGCAGTCACATATTGTGATTGAACACAAGTGCTCTTTGAAGATGGATCGGAAAAGTATCGGCAGGTTTGATCCGATACCCGATACTTAAATAATGCTGGTATCGGATACCGATACCGATACTGGATCGGATCGGCCCCATCCCTAGTAAAGAGTAATTAATAGCTTAAATTACTGGGTGAAATCATTATATTCAGCTACTTTAATGCTGCTTATTGTGTTGAGTTGGCGGTCTTGGTTGGGAAGATGGGAAGCCATGTTACTAGTTCAGCCCTTAGTGGACTGATAGGTCTGGCTTTACGTTGGGGGATTGGAGACTTTGCTCCTGGCGGGGTTCAGTTAGGTTGGGGGTGGGGTGGGATTAGACATTTGAGTGGGAAGGGTGTTTTTTGCACATCAGTTTATTTTATTTATTTTGGAGATAAGTTCACAGTCATACAACTACAAGTTAATAAATTATACACAATCAAATGTTAGCAGGCCCATATAAACACCACAAGGGCGGGGTTAATTTTATCAGTTGGAATGTTCGAGGGATAAATAGTCCTCTGAAGAGAGGCAAAGTGTATGCGCACCTCCGTGCTTTGAAAGCTGACATTTGTTTTCTTCAGGAAACTCACATTAAGAAAACAGCAGCTAAGGTCCTCAACCCCTCATGGGCTTCTCATATATACCAGTCGAACTTTAGCACAAAAACTAGGGGGGTTGCAATACTGGTAAAGAAAAACATACCATTCACCCATAATCAGATAATTTCAGATCCTAGAGGTAGATATCTGATCGTAAGTGGGCTGCTAAACTCAACACCAGTTACATTAATAAACGTATATGGGCCCAATTTTGACGACCCCATTTTTTTTCGGGACCTTTTTAATGCAGTACCGGATTTTATCAGTTCTAATATGATCATTGGAGGGGACTTCAATTTAACCTTAGATCCAGTCTTAGACAGACAACGCCCTCGATCTGTTATATCTAAAAGCGGAGAGACTCTCAAAAACTTGCTGAATTCCCACAATTTGGTAGACATCTGGAGACTGCTAAATCCTAGCGAAAGAGATTATTCTTTCTTTTCTGCAGTTCATAAATCCTATTCTAGGATTGATTAGGGCGTTTAGGGCGCCCATTCTAGGGCGTTTGAGGAGCCAAGATGGTGTAGTGGTTAGGGCGTTTGACTTGGGACCCGAAGGACGCGGGTTCGCGTCCCGGCCGCTACACATCTTGGGGTGTCTATGAGTGCACACCTATTTCTCCAGCTCCCCGAGCGCCTTCTATGGCTGCTCACTGCACCGCCTGGTAGGTGGTTGGGTTAAATGCAGAGACGAATTTCGTCTGTGTATGGGAAACATGCGCAGATGACAAGATTAGACAATTATTATTATTATTATTACTTCCTGTTGGACGCTAGACTGTTGTCATCGGTATCAGGGTGTAAATATCATAATATTCACATATCAGATCATGCACCAATATGTTTGAATCTTAAATTAGATGGCGTGAAGGGTAGAAACAACTGGCGCCTAAACAATACTTTGCTAAAGGATGAGGAATTTTGCTCCTACATCTCAAATGAAATCAAATTATATTTGAGTTCTAATGATACTGGTGATGTAGATGACTCAACACTTTGGGAAGCTATGAAGGCGGTCCTCAGGGGAAGTATTGTATCATACGAAGCGGCGAAGAACAAGGAGTCTAAGTTGAGGTTGAAAGAAATAGATGACCTGTTGACTAGTTTAGATGCCTCATATAAAGTACAACAGAGCTCAGACATGTTAAAGAGAATAACAGCTTTGCGTTATGAATACAACTCCATTTTATCAAAAGATGTATCTAAATTATTGACACAAGTTAAACAAAGATGGTTTGAGCTGGGCGACAAGCCACATAAACTACTAGCTCGGCAACTTAAACAGTTGCAGGCCTCGAGAGCAATACACCGAATCAAGCTCGAAGACGGGACTCTTCTCACAGACCCGGATAAAATTAATGATAGCTTTGAAGCCTTTTACGCTAAAGTTTATCAATCGCAGGGAAAATTGGACGTTGAAAAAATTGAGTTTTTTTGGAGACCTAAATCTGCCAGGTCTGGCGACGGACTCAGCGGAAGAGCTGGAGGCTCATATAACTCTACGTGAGATTGAGTCGGTCATTTCTGCTTTTCCTAATAATAAAGCACCAGGTCCTGACGGGTTCAGCATGGAGTTTTTCAAAACGTTCAGCTCCGCACTGTCGCCTTTACTTCTGCGTTTGTTAAATCACTCTAGGCAAATAGCTAAACTTCCTCCTACGTTATACAATGCCAATATTTCACTCATCCTGAAACCGGGCCGAGACCCGGGATCCATATCATCCTATCGCCCAATTTCCTTGTTACCCGTAGAAACCAAAATTCTTGGGAAAATCCTTGCCAACAGGCTCAGAATATATATAGGTTCAATCATACACCAGGATCAGACTGGCTTTATGCCGGGTAGACACATGTTTTTTAACCTACGACGCCTTTTCAATATATTATACTCGGACCAGACAGACAAGGCCTTAATTATGTCATTAGATGCACAGCGAGCCTTTGATCAAGTTGAATGGCCGTATATGATGTATGCTCTCAACAAATTTGGTTTCGGGCCTCGGTTTGTAAAATGGATTGAAATAATTTACTCACACCCAATGGCTTCTGTTATTACTAACCAAAATATTTCTAGTCCTTTTGCTATTCACAGAGGGACTCGCCAAGGCTGTCCGCTCTCTCCGTTTCTTTTTGCAATTGCTATTGAACCCCTGGCTGCCAGCATTAGGCAAGACCCTGAAATATTACCCATCGAAAAGTTTGGTCATAAACATCACATCTCGCTCTATGCCGATGACATACTCTTGTACATTTCGGAACCGCAGGCTTCAATGTCTCCCCTTTTAAAGAAGATTAAAACATTTGGCAGCTTCTCCGGATTCTCCATTAATTGGGATAAGAGTGTAATAATGCCACTCTCATCCGAAGAAGATCTGACCTTTTTGAGAGAAACGTCTTTTCAGATAACTTATAAAACCTTCACATATTTGGGGGTGACGATAACAAGGAGACCGGAGGATCTCTTACAACTGAATTGGCAGAATAAAATTATGCAACTTAAGCAGAATATAGATTTTTGGAAGACTCTCCCTCTATCTATGGTCGGAAAAATTAATGCAATTAAAATGGTTGTATTGCCACGGTTTCTTCATCTATTCCTTTCTGTTCCATGTTTTATAAGTATGTCATACTTCAAACAGTTAGACTCCATCATTATTCCCTTTATCTGGGAGTACAGGAATGTTAGAATTTCCAAAAAACATCTATGCAAAACAAAAGCGATAGGAGGATTTTCATTGCCAGATTTCAAATTATATTATTGGGCTTCTCACCTATCCATTATAGCATGGTGGAAGAAAGGCCCGCACCAGTCTCACAATCTCTGCCCTGCTTGGCTATCCTTAGAACAACGACATTGTCATAATACGTCTTTGGCTGCCCTCCTTAACAGCCCTACTAAAATTTAAAAAAAGCTTTACAATAATAATCTGGTTATTGGCAATACTATAAGAATTTGGAAACAGATACGGAGTTATATAAAAGCTCCGGCAGTCTACTTGGATGCTCCCATTTGCGAAAACCACTCTTTTGTTCCGGGTCTCAGCGATGTCGGTTTCCAGATGTGGAGAATGAAGGGTATCCATATGGTAGGGGATCTGTACGTTGATGGCACGCTTGCGTCCTTTACTCAGTTGAGCTCTGTATATGATGTTCCACGGTCGGGATTCTTTCGTTTTCTACAGATTAGGGACTACGTTAGTAAAAATATATCAAATTTTAGAACTCTTACCAGGCACGAGACTCTGGAGGCAATAAATAAATTTGATCCGGTTAATCATGGGGCAGTGTCATACTTTTACAGCATTCTCAATAATGTACCGGTAGACCTAACTAAAATCAAGAAAGTATGGGAGGATGAGATGGGACAGCAGATACCTGACGATGTGTGGGAGGAAAGTTTGAAGAGTATACATGACTGTTCAGTTAACTCTAGACATAATCTTATACAATTCAAAACATTGCATAGACTTTATTATTCGAGAGAAAAATTAAGTACTTTTTATCCGAATGAGTCACCAATGTGTAATCCGTGAAAAGCTGCAACGAGCAACTTGCTCCACTCCTTTTGGTCATGTATACAGCTGCATACATTTTGGAAGAATTTTTTTTATTTCTTTTCCACCGCTTTTGGGAAACAATGGGATCCGGATCCCCTGGTTGCAATTCTCGGAGCTCCAGGGGTTTTGCCCCTGGCCAATAAATATGAGAAAGTAGCCATTTTGTTTGGTATGGTGATCGCTAAGAAGTTGATCTTGAAGGTTTGGAAGAAGGACTTTGTACCCACATTTGAACAGTGGTTGGGAGAATTAGCAAACACATTGTCTCTGGAAAGATTGAGATATTACAACGAGGACAAAATGAACATGTTTGGGACAATATGGGACTCTGTACTAAAACATATTCAATGAAGGTATCGTAGTTGATCATTAGACTAATGTCCGGTATTATATGAGCCCTTGCTCTCTGGTGTATTGTTGAAATGGTGTGATTCATAATCTGGTGTATTTACCTTATGTTGTTTTGACTGTGTGACCTTTACTATTCGATGTGCTGTTTGGTTTGGTTTGGGAGGGGTGTTGATGATATTGTAGTTTGTTTTATTACTAAAAATGCCAATAAAAAAAAAAAAAGAAAAGAAAAAGAAAGAGAAGGTAAAAAATTAAGGAAAAACAAACAAACAAAAAAGAACCGCTGTGACATCGTTCACCTTCACCAGTGCAGACACCCGAGCTGTGCTTTACAATTTATTTACAAATGTCAGTTAATTCACCTCCAGTGTAACAAGCATTAGACCAGGACTACTCAACTAAACTGCCCAGGGGGCCACAGTTACTGAAAGCCAAGCACTCAGGAGTCATATATCAGTAGTTCTTTTCATTAAATAACTTTGTTTTATAATTAAAACTCTGATGTTTTTAAAAGTGTACCCATTGGTGGACCAACCCAGCTAGCAAGCAAATGTTCAGATGACGTTCAGTGAACGTCGTCTAAAGGTCGAATGTCGAATGTTCAGGACCCAACGTTGTCTGAACGTTGCCTCAACGTTAACCCTGAACGTTAACGCTGAACGGTAACTCACTGTAAGAAAAAAAAATTGGTGTAATTTCATTCAATTAGTTCTTACACCTTTGAAACTTTAATGGTTGTTATTATTTATGACCAAATCTCTATTTTTGTTTTGTTACAAAAAGTGTGCACTTCTGACATTGTCTGAACATTGTCTGAACATTGTCTGAACATTGCCTGAACATTGTCTGAACATTGTCTGAACATTGCCTGAACATTGTCTGAACATTGTCTGAACATTGCCTGAACATTGTCTGAACATTGTCTGAACATTGCCTGAACATTGTCTGAACATTGTCTGAACATTGTCTGAACATTGCCTGAACATTGTCTGAACATTGTCTGAACATTGTCTGAACATTGTCTGAACATTGTCTGAACATTGTCTGAACATTGTCTGAACATTGTCTGAACATTGTCTGAACATTGTCTGAACATTGTTTGAACATTATCTGAACGTTGTCTGAACGTTTCCTGAACGTTAACGCTGAACGTTCACTCACTGTAAGAAAAAAAAATTGGTGTAATTTCATTCACTTATTTCTTACATCTTTGACACTTTAATGGTTGTTATTATTTATGACCAAATCTCTATTTTTGTTTTGTTACAAAAGGTGTGCACTTCTGACATTGTCTGAACATTGTCTGAACGTTCACTATGAACATTCACTTGACATGACAATCATGTTTACTGTGACTTCTTTAATCAGTCTTTATATCTTCAATAGAGCAATGGGCCCACGTACGAGACCCCCACTCATATGGGTTCTTTATCTATAACCATAATTACATGGTTGTTATTGTCACCAGATCTCTATTTTTGTCTTGTTATAAAAAGTTTGCCCTTCTGATTTTGTCTTATCACTGTAAACTATCAATTGCTGTGAAAAACAAATGTTTGCTGTGATCATTTAATCAGTTTTTTTTTATATTTAAAAGCTATGGTTATTGTCACCAAATCTTTATTTTTGTCTTGATATGAAGTGCACTGACGTTTTCTGAATGTTTGCTTACTGTGAGAAAAAAAAAAACCAGTGGCATATTTTTATTTAATTAGTTTTTTTAATCTTTAAAACTTTAATGGTCATTAATTATTATCACCAAATCTCTATTTTTGTTTTGAAGTGCACTTCTAATGTTGTCTGAATGTTGTCTGAACGTTCACTCTAGACATTCAATGTGAAAAAACATGTTTGGTGTGATTTAATTTAGAGTATACAGTAGTACAAACATAATGGTTGTTATTATTTATCACCAAATCTCTATTTCTGCGTTGTTGTAAAAAACTGTACACTTCTGTTAGTTAGATGTTTAAGAGAGGGTTTAGGGCCCTCTATTCTCCCACAGTACTTCTCTCAGTTAAACTCTGGAACCAGCTAGAGTACTTCTCTGGTGCCAGAAAATGGCTTCCATTAACTCCTGTTTATCCCCCCAGAAGCAAAACCTTGTTGTTCTGGTGGTTTGATTGAACACTGTGACAGTTGAGGGTGGGCAATCACAACCCCCACTGTTGGTTGGAGGCCCTTTCATTGGCCCTTTGATTTCTCCCAGGATGCCTTGTGGTGAAGGTTTCCCATCATTGCCACCATTTTACTTTGTTTGGTTCAAAACAGAGGAGCACCGCCCTGCAGCTGGATCTTGATGCTTGAACCAAATCCAAATCCCTGGTCAGCAGATACCAACAAGAAAGGTAAGGGCTTGAGGCCTTATGCTCCTAACCCCAGTTGAATAATGAAGGTTTGTGTTTGCTCATTAAATTATTCTGAATTAATTATAATTTATAAGCTGCTTCCAAGTTACACCAAGACAGGTTTAAGGCTTTTGAACTGCAACTTCAGATGTTTTACTTAATTTCAGAGTTAGCTAGCCTCAAAAATATTTGAGTTTTGCTTCTAAAGCTAAAACGTTCTCCAGTGAGCAGCTGTTTCCTCAGCATCAGTTCTAGATGTTCTGTAACCGTCAGACTGTGGTTCTGCTGGAACTTTAAAACAGAACGCAGCTCACCCCGTCATTCCCGTCTCTCTGTTTCATCGGGTTTGGGTTTAGGAGTCCTATGACGGTGCCTGAATCCCTCTTCCAGTGCTCGTGGTCGCCGAACAGGAAGAGAGAAACGAACACGTCCAGGTTGTGGAGGTCACTTACGCAGCGACTCCAACTGACAAGAACTACATAAACTCTGAGACCGGTGAGTGTTTAAAGCAAACACAAAGCTTCTGAACGGTTTGAACCGTACAGATAGAAAGAGTTCACTCAGCTGGATAAGGTGAAGAAACTTGAAGACGTTCAAGTGGAAAGATTATTTTTACTTTTTTAACCTTTTTCACTACAGACTTGAGACTTGAACTGTTGTCCCTCCCCCATCCCCCAATGCTGTTATTGCATGAGCACCCTGTGAGTCATCAAGGCCTCTAATGACCGTCAGGCTGATGTTCCTCATTTGCATGTGAACAAACTGTTTTGATTGACATTGTTAAACCTGTTTGTCCTATGTGGAGGAACTGAAACTGAGGCTTGGGGTTAGGATCAAACTCTCATTGACAATGGCAAAAAAACATTTATTCTGTTCCTAAATCTACTCTTTGGAGACGAACTCATCTTGCTGCCAAGCGGAAATTTAAGTGTTTAGATGATGACCAAGATGATTCTCAAGATTTTGTTAAAAATTCTCCTGCATTTCAGCATGAAGTCATTGCCATGCATAGTGAACACAGTGAATCACTTGAAAGTTCTGACTCTCTTCATGATGATGGCACCAATGAACCATGCAGAAACTGTAGATATTCCTGTAAATGGGTCCTTTTCAGATGATGATCATGGCAGTATTCATTCAGACCATCATGCCAATCATTCTTATGATTTTCCCTCTGAATTGGATGTTCACATTTCACATAACTCTGAACTTGAACCAGATCGCTCAACAGATTGTTCTTCCTTACTGACGGTGAACAAGCCACCTATCAACATTTGCTGGGATGGATGTTTTTTATTATTATTTATTAATCCAGTTATAGGGGAGACCCCAGCAAGGCACTGCATTTTCCAGATTGCCTTTGCATATGACTAATTACTCTTTTTTTGTTTTTGTTTGTTTTTTTGCAAATGCAGATGGAATCATGAATGGGGATTCAGCGGGAAGAGAGGATTTTATAAGGACTCATGCTGCAGAGCATTTAAAACATGCAAAAAGGGTAGAGGACATGCACTCACACTGGACAATTAAAACGTGTCACAAAGAAGTGGAGGTGGGGCTTTCACACTGGACATTTAATGCACCACAAAGAAGTGGACACTGGACATTTAATGCACCACAAAGAAGTGGAGGTGAGGCTTTCACACTGGACATTTAATGCACCACAAAGAAGTGGACACTGGACATTTAATGCACCACAAGAAGTGGAGGTGGAGGGTCACACAGGACATTTAAAATGTGCCACAAAGAAGTGGAGGACACGGGCTCACACAGAACTGAGGAACACATTTTTTGGGGGGAGAGATGCAAATACAGGTGCTGGTCATAAAATTAGAATATGAAAAAGTTTATTTATTTCAGTAATTCCATTCAAAAAGTAAAACTTGTATATTATATTCATTCACACAGACTGATATATTTTAAAAAAATTCTTAATGTTGATGAGAATGAACTTTCTGGTCTTGAACCACTTTGGACATGTCTGCCTGCCTGGGAGGAGTCGACGAGGGACAAGCCCCCAGAAACCATCTTGGCTACAGCAAACTGGTTGGTCCACTTAAGTTGTTTACTTGGTGGGGTAGCTTCAGTTTGCTTTGGACTGCTCTGACTGACGAAGCCCTCTGGAGTGAGGGTGAAACGTTTCTACTAAAAAGAAATTGTCCAGATGAACTGATTGAGAATGAGCGGATTTGATACCTGGACTATTGAGAATGAACTTTCTGGTCTTGAACCACTTTGGACATGTCTGCCTGCCTGGGAGGAGTCGACGAGGGACAAGCCCCCAGAAACCATCTTGGCTACAGCAAACTGGTTGGTCCACTTAAGTTGTTTACTTGGTGGGGTAGCTTCAGTTTGCTTTGGACTGCTCTGACTGACGAAGCCCTCTGGAGTGAGGGTGAAACGTTTCTACTAAAAAGAAATTGTCCAGATGAACTGATTGAGAATGAGCGGATTAATGTTGATGATTATAACTGACAACTAATGAAAAGCCCAAATTCATTAACGGTAACAGAAAATTACATTACTTGAGATAAAAAATTAAAAAAATTATTTTTATAGATGTTGGCCAACTGAAAAGTATGAACATGGTACCATGGTCCTTGCAAAAGGACCCCCAACTAAGTATTCAAAGATGTACATATTGTACATTTCATGTTCATAGTTCTCAGTTGGCCAACATTTATAAACATTTTTTAAATTAATCTCAAGTAATAGTCTAATTTTCTGAGGTACTAAATTTAGGGTTGTCATTAGTTGTTGGTTTTAATTATCAGCATTAAAAGAAATAAACTTGAAATCAGTTTAATGAAAGTTTCACTTTTTGAATGGAATTACTGAAATAAATCAACTTACCGTATTTTCCGGTGTATAGGTCGCACCGTTTTATGTTTTTTTTTTTTCCAAGGCCTGCGACCTATACTCAGGTGCGACCTATATATGGCTTGTTATCACTTTCGGTGAAACAAATTTTTAAATCCAGCTCATTTCACAATTACGTTCATTTATTAAGGAAAAGTTCAGCTCAGACATATATTTGCTATAATTTTTATCAAACAAATAATTGTTTTTAAGTGTTAATCTTCTTAAAAGCCTTGCTGTGCGCTCCTGTGGCAGACATTTGCAGCAGAGCTAAACGTAGGTGCGACCTATACACCAGTGCGACCTATCTAGGGATTTTTCCAATCTATTGGTGATAATTGGACAATGCGACCTATACACAGGTGCGACCTATACACCAGAAAATACTGTATTTAAAATATTATGACCAGCACACTTTTTAAACATATTTGTGGTGGGACTGTAATTTTATATAGCTTTCATATTTCTCGTGTTACTGCCAGTGTTGCAGCTATAAATCCAAAAGAAAAATGAAGGCATGTTAATAAAAAACAAAAACAAATTAATGTTAAGTACAGACCAAAGCTATGTGAGCTGTGTACTTTTAGATTTGTTTGTGTACTGGTACATTTTGTTTTGCCACCAGTTGATAAGCTCCCTCCAATGTAATTCTAAAGCTTTTGTTTTTTTAAAGGTACCAAAGGTGGACTTTTCCATTTTATGTGTTATGCTGTTCTGTTAATCCTTTAATTTATGTTAAAGAGGATAAAGGAAAAATGTAAGGAGTGATTTGTAAACCTTAAACCAACGGTTTCCACCATGTTTCCTGCTGCACAATGGATGGTCAAATGTGGTTCCTAGCTTTGTTTGCCTCAACGCAGTTTTGAAGTAGATGCATTATATTTTTCATATGCATAGCATGCCATGTACAGATTCTTTTTGCACCTATTTTTGTACCTATTTTGTTACAACTGATGCCAGTCATGCATTTTTTATTCATATACGGATTTGTTTTATATTATGATACTGATGCCTTTATGTGTAATAAACTGATTCTTTTATCATAACTTTCGACTCTGTTATTTTTAATGTTAGTGTGGTGATATGTCCTAGTTGGGTTGCCGTAGCTAGTATAGACTGAGCATGCGCAGTGTGTGTTTTTAGTTGTGAACTGAGCCGGACGAGACGTTAACATGTCGTGCTATTAGCAGTTCAATAAAGCTGAGTTCGCCAAGCTACCTCGTGAGTCCACCGCCCGTTCTTCACAGAAGCAGCCGTTCATGACATGGTGTCAGAAGTGGCCGACAGGACGCCTTACTGAGTGAGTTACTGAGTTAAAATGGCAAAGTTCGGTCCACCCGAGCCCTTTGATTTCTCCCGCCCGGCAGAATGGCCGATGTGGCGGCGTCGCTTTGATCGCTACAGAATAGCGTCGAAGTTGGACGGAGAGACCGGAGAGGTACAAGTTAACACGCTTCTTTATGCCCTGGGAAGAGAGGCAGAGGCTATTTACGACTCGTTTGTGTACGAGAGAGTAAATGTGGCGGCTGATGAATATGAAGAAATCGAGGAGACGCATCCTGAGCTAGATTACACGACGGTAATGGCGAAATTCAGCGACCATTTTGTGCCAAGAAGAAATGTTATTCACGACAGAGCTTGCTTTCATAAAAGAGTGCAGAAAGCCGGAGAGCCTGTTGAAGCATTCGTCAGAAGTTTATATGAACTAGCTCAAAACTGTGAGTTTGGAGGCACAAAAGACGAACACATTCGAGACAGAATTGTGATTGGAATACTGGACCACAGTATTTCTGAAAAACTGCAGTTGGAGGCAAACCTCACGCTGGAACGAGCTATTCAGATAGCAAGGCAAAGTGAACAAATAAAGCAGCAAAGTGCTAGCCTGCGTGTCGAACACATGGTCGACGCAATGAGTCAAGGGGGACGCCATTTTAAAACATCAAAGAGCGACAACGACGCAAGATGGAGGCGAAAACCGGAGCCCAGTGAGCCCAAAGACCCCTTCACATGTTCACGCTGCAATAGACAACATGGAAAAATGCAGCCATGCCCAGCAAAGAACAAGAGGTGCCATAAATGCAATAAATTGGGACATTTTGAAATAGTCTGTAAATCAAAAATGCTGAAAGAGGTAACAGTAGTTTCTAACAATTCAGTAGAGAGTGACGACATGATTTTTCTTGGAGCAGTAACTAATGTAAAGCCAGCTATAATAGAGCAGCCAGATTCAGAAAGTGAGTGGCTTGTAGAATTACCTATAAATGGCTGTACAGTCAGATTTAAAATCGACACAGGTGCAGACATAACAGTGATGTCGCTGACTACATTTAATAGACTGCCAAATAGCCCAAGATTAGTCACAGAAGCTAAAATGCCACTGGTCACCAGCCCTGGAGGTGAAGTCCACTGTGTAGGCAGGTTTATGGCCATAAGTCAGTTTAAAGGACAGAAATACAGTTTCTGGGTCACAGTTATAAAGGGACCCTATGCTCATAACCTGTTGGGAGGTAGTGTAGCTAGGAAGATGGGTTTAGTCAGGAGAATTAATAATATTAATACAGACCTCTTAGAGGATGTTTTTGGAGAAATAGGCCTGCTAAAATGCAACCCGGTAAAAATTGAACTGAGAGCAGATGCAGAGCCCTACAGCCTGACAACGCCACGACGCGTCCCATTTCCTCTCCTTTCTAAGGTTGAGGCAGAACTGAAAAGAATGCTAGATTTGGGCGTCATAGAAGAGGTTACTGAGCCTACTGATTGGTGCGCCCCAATGGTTCCTGTTGAAAAGAAAAACAGCGGCCAAGTAAGAATTTGTGTGGATCTAAAACGCTTAAACAAAGCAGTGAAAAGAGAGCGTTATATTTTACCAACTTTGGAGGACATTGCCCCAAAGCTGGCAGGAGCTAAGGTGTTTTCAACCTTAGACGCGTCATGTGGTTTCTGGCAGATCCCTCTGGATGCAGAGAGCAGAAAACTGACAACATTTATAACCCCCAGTGGTAGATTCTGTTATAAGCGGTTACCTTTTGGTATCACGTCAGCCCCAGAAATCTTTCAAAGACAGTTGTCCACACTGTTAAGTGACCATGAAGGTGTTGTCGTAGTCATGGATGACATCCTTGTTTATGGACAGACTAAAGAGGAACATGACAACCACCTGAATGCAGTTTTGAAAACCATCAAAAACAGCGGCTTGAAGCTGAACAAAGCAAAGTGTCATTTCAGCAAAGCAGAAACTCGTTACTTTGGCCCATAGGCGTAATTTACACGGGGGTTAGGGGGGTTTTGACCCCCCCAATAATTTGATCCGGTCATTTAACCCCCCCAATAAAATGAAATCATTTCGTCATTATACATATCTTACATCAATAATTGATTTTCTTTATTCATTCAAATTTTTTAGTAAAATTGCTGCATGTTTTTAACAAACTCCCTGAGGACTGACCCCCTCCCCTGCAAATAATTTGGTATCACCCATCTCACCGGCTACAGGAAGTCACGTGAGTCACGGAGCTGCTCATGAAGTTGCCCAGAAGTTTCTACATGCATGTGTTCGAAAAAGGCCTCCTTTGGTCGGACTGACTCTGTCGCTGCCCGCCCCTTGCTATGGATGTAGCTGCTATTAGCTGTGAGGTTCGCTGTTTTTGTTTGCAAGATACCACTCATAAACCACACCGCGGATTTTTAAATCAAGCTGATTTCACATTTGGTTCAGCTCAGGAGCCCGTCTGCTGTAGTGAGGTAAGAAATATATTTTTTAAGCGTTTATTTAACTAAATTTAAAGAAACAAAGCTCCGGTTTGACCCGCCTGGCGCCTGCATAAAATTCAGCGAACTTTTTTTTTTTAAATCCAGCTGATTTGAACATTTCGTCAAACTCAGGAGTACGTCTACTATCACCCATAAGTCAGCGAAGAAATACTGTATATTTTTAAGCGTTTATTTAGCTAAATTTAAAGAAAGAAAGCGTCCGGTTTGACCCGCCTGGCGCCTGCATAAAAATCAGCGAACTTTTTTTTTTAAATCCAGCCGATTTGAACATTTAGTTAAACTCAAGAACACGTCTTCTATAAAGTCAGCTTAGTAATATATTTTTTCTCGCAAAGAAATAATTGTTTTTACCGTGTTTCTTTGTGAAGTTCTTCGTACTAGCTGGGTCCTGTCGCCGCCATCTTGATCAGGACAAAGCTGACGCGTCGCGTGGAGATGACGCGTATACAGCAAGAGAAATTGAATATGATGTCCCATTAAGTAAAGCAGAAATAAAAATAATTGTTAAAGATAAAATAAATGATATGTGGCAGGAGAGGTGGGATTTAGAGGAAAGAGGAAGACATTTACATAACATACAGAAGGAGGTACTCCTAAGTGACGATAGTAGTTTAATGTCTAGGAGAGAGGAAGTATGGATTAAGTTGAGGATTGGGCACACTACATTAAATAGTGGTCTAAAGATAATAGGAAAACATCCATCAGGTGACTGCTCTAATTGTGGGGTACTGGAAGGAGTGGAACATGTGTTGATTTATTGTAAGAAATATAATAAAGAGAGGAAGGCACTGGAAAGGGTAATGGGGAGTTCGGTGACAATGGTTACTTTATTGAAGAAAAATCAGTCACAGGTTATAACTAAAGCATTTGTTAAATATTTGAAAGTTACAAAATTAGCTGAAAGGATTTAATTTTATTTTAATTAATTAATTAATTAATTTATTTATTTATTTATTTTTTGTTGAAAGTAGACTCTTGAATTACATCTCCGTCCGGTTGATGGCGGTAATGCACTGAGTTTGTAAACTGCCAGTAAACACCATCGAAGAAGAAGAAGAAGAAGAGATGACGCGTATTAAACACTGAAGCGTATAGTGGACAATTTTTTCGTGTTTATTGTTAATCACAACCCCCCCAATGTTAGACCTAAAGTTACGCCCCTGCTTTGGCCACATCATCAGCGGTGAAGGAATAAAACCAGACCCGACGAAAGTGGAAGCCATCACAAAGATGCAGAGTCCCACAAATGTGGAGGAGCTCCGTCAGGTCCTGGGCCTGATTAACTATGTGGGGAGATTCCTGCCAGACCTCTCCACCAAGCTACACCCGATCACCAGTCTGCTACGACGAGAGAACAAGTGGGTATGGGACGACACACAAGAACAGGCGTTTAAAGCTGTTAAAGCCATGTTGGTGTCAGCTCCAGCTCTTGCATATTATGATGCAAGTAGAAAAACTGTTATCAGCGCAGATGCAAGCAGCTATGGCTTAGGAGCAGCTCTACTACAAGAACACGAGGATGGATTAAAGCCCGTGGCATTCTGCTCCCGCACGCTGTCTGATGCTGAGAGAAGATACTCTCAAATCGAAAAGGAATGTTTAGCAGGTGTGTGGGCGTGTGAGCGATTTGCACGCTACGTTCAAGGAATGGACAGTTTCGTTCTGCAAACAGACCACAAACCACTTGTACCACTCATAAACACTTATGACCTGGACAAAGCCCCTCCAAGGTGCCAGAGACTCCTGATGCGGCTTTTAAGATTCAACGTGGAAGCAGAGCACGTTCCAGGCAAACAGTTGGTAGTAGCCGACACCCTATCCAGGAGGCCACAGAGACATGTGAGTGATGAGACTACAGATCACATTGTACAGGCACATGTTGAATCAGTTATGGTGAATGCACCAGCCTCATCCCAAAGACTTTCAAGGATCCGTGAGGCAACTCAGCACGATCATGAACTGCAGCAGATTATAAAGTTCATCAGGAACGGATGGCCGCCAAGAACAGCAGCCGTTCATGACAGTTAGTACTGTAGAATTAATTCATAGCCAAGAGTTATTTGCACAACTACATATCATCATGATTCCACTAATAAATCTCAATTTAAAACTGTGGATTGGGAACTTGAAAAGTTTGTGTTGTCTGAACGTTGAAGGGACAGTTTCTGAACGTTCAGGGGACAGTTTCTGAACATTCAGGGGACGTTGTCTGAACGTTCGGGGGACAGTTTCTGAACATTCAGGGGACGTTCTCTGAACGTTTTATGGAGTTTCATTTGGACGTTCAGTGAACGTTTTCTGCAAACGTTCAGAGGACGTTGATGACAACGTTCAGAGGACGTTGTCTGAACGTTCAGGGGACAGTTTCTGAACATTCAGGGGACGTTCTCTGAACGTTCGGGGGACAGTTTCTGAACATTCAGGGGACGTTCTCTGAACGTTTTATGGAGTTTCATTTGGACGTTCAGTGAACGTTTTCTGCAAACGTTCAGAGGACGTTGATGACAACGTTCAGAGGACATTGTCTGAACGTTCAATGTTAGCTGGGAACTTAGCTCACCAAGGGGCCTGATTTGGCCCGCGGGCCGCACATTGAATAGCCCTGCTCCAAACTAACCTGTTGTTCCTTTTAATAAAGCCACGGAGTGATGTCTCGTTCCCTGAACAGCTGACTGTTAACATAAAGATTGTCTACAGCCACCGTAGCTCTGACGCCCTCAGACATACAGGGGGCGGCCGTGGTGTAGTGGTAATGGCAGTCGTCTCCCGATCAGAAAGTTGGCGGTTCGACTCCCGGGACCCGCACCATGTGTCGTTGTGTCCTTGGGCAAGACACTTAACCCTGAGTTGCTCCCGGTAGGACTGGAAAGCACCTTGCATGGTAGTCTGCCGCCACGGTTTATGAATGTGTGTAGCATTCAATATATGTGTAGCACTTTGAGATTTTCAGTAATGAAAAGTGCGTTATAAATTGAATTAATTATTATTATTATTATTTCTTCCTGATTAGGAAAATGATCATTAACACTAAAGTCCGTCCCACGCAGCTCTCTGCCCTGACTTCTAACCTGCATTTTCTGTTTACATTATAATGTTCAAATTTAACGATAATTGGCCGAGGTCGCTTGTTATTGGATTTCTTACCTCCGAGCCGGTGAACACGATGGAAGGTGATGCTTTTTACCGTCTCACTCGGGAGTTTCAGCTGACGTTGAATGAACTTACGGATCGTAACTTCTGTGTCCTCCTCTGCTCGCTCTGGAATCCCAGAGAAGACAAGATTGTCCCGCATGCTCCGAGGTTGGAGATCCAGAATGGACTTGTTGATCTTCCCGTTTTCCCCGGACACCTGCGTCATCTTTTCGGTGAGTTATTTTACGTCCACCCGCAGAGTTTGGTTTTCTGCAGCGAGCGACGCCACCTGAGCTTGGCTGAACTCCAGGGACTACCTCAGTGACTGAAACTCCTTGTGGAGAACTTCCACCAGGGCGAGTAGAGCATAAGCTTGATAGCTTTTTATCTATAGATTCCAGAACATCCGTGAAGCTTTTCTCTGGAGATGTGGATGTGCCAGGTGAGCTCTCTGAACACGTGCGTTTATATGTTTGTGTGGGTGTGTTTTTCTGTGGTTTACCCATCACGTTTTCAAAACACTCGTCCAGATAACTCTCCAGCTCGCCCACGGCCTCCTCGTCCAGTTTGTTTATTTGAATCAACAGGCAGAGGTTAATATGAACAACATTTTTTATGTTTAATTTAATATATTTGGCTTGTCTTACCTGAATTTAATCACATTAGTTTGGCTTACCTGCCATGTAACACATAGCACAGCTCTCACCTGACCTCAGCCACTCATCACCAGGTGCATCAATCAATGTAAGATCATTCTGCTGCCATGGTCACAGACAGGGCAGGCTGTCGGGTGTTGTCCTGTACTACGAGGGGGTTTGGGGCCTGGGGGGTTGCCGTGGGCGGGGCTGGCGCTGCGCTCTCCCTGGGGCTGTTTAGACTCAGGTGTCCTATCCTGTTCTATCGGCTGGGCGCAGGTTGGGCCGGATCTTGGATGTTGGCTCCTCTCTGCCCCTGAATGAATGGGCCTACCTCTTGGATTTGGGCGTGGGCTGTCCCATGTAGGGGGCAGGTGCATGTCTTGGATCTGGGGGGATATAGAGTGCGTATCCGGAGTATGAATGGAATGTGTCGTTATTGTATGTCTTTGAGTGAGTGAGGGTAAGGATGAGGGTGGGTCTGGGTGATTGTATCTGTGTATGAATGGCTATTTGTCAGGCCGGGACTCAGACTGCCCCCTCTTTGATACAGCTGGGGCTGCTTGGTGTAGCGCCCCTGCCACGCGGCCCCCTAGTGGGATGTGCCCTTGCCTGCCGGCACGCTTGGTGCCCTCGGTGTCGGGAGCTGGGCGCTTGGGCGTGTGTCGGCTCGGCCTGGTAACTGCCTGGTGGGGCTCGGGTCCTCTGGTCCTGTTGGGCCTGGACCTGGGGAAGGGGGGCGTCCTCTGTGCCCGGGCCTTGGTGCCTAGGCCTGGGGCTACATCGGTGCAGCGGGTTCTGGCGGGGGACTGTGAGTATGTCGCTGTTGGCCCCGGGGTGTCATTGTGTGTAGTCACTGGTGGGGCTCTTCCGGTTCTCCCCTAGGGTCAGATCTGGGGGGTGGGTGAGTGGTTCGTCCTGTTTGGGTGGCCCTGGGGGCTCCGCGCTCGGGGTCCCTCTTGGAGTCTTGA
>JBBPBX010022756.1:11635-33825 GCA_038048925.1 Garcialebias charrua
CGCTAATTAAAAAATTAGTTCCACAATTTCTAAAACGCTTATTAATTTTTTTAGGTCCACAATTTCAAAAGCACAAATGTCTTATGAAAATTAGGGGAAGCTAATCTAATCCGCTATTTATATATTTATATTATATATATATATATATATATATATATATATATATATATATATATATATATATATATATATATATATATATATATATATATATATATATATTTATATATAGCCGGCAGCGTTATCAATATTTGCACTACACTGCCAACTGAAAAGTAACAAAAATGATCCTAAAAGGATGAAATTACAAAAATCAAAGGATTTATTTAATACTTTACGTACATATATTCTATTCGGCCACGAAATTAACAAAAAATAGAATGATCTTTTAATCCCTAAAACCACTTTTAAATCTCAAATACACGGGTGTGTCGCCACCGCATTTATACATAAAAGTAACCCAAATACATAAAAATAACGACTCGCCGTCGAATGGTCGACACAAAACACACAATAAAATCCTCCGGCCACGTTAATTTGGCTTGAAACAGCAGGGTTCTCTGCGGATTTATCCATTAGTAACCCAGCAACCAACCAGCTAGCCACAGAGTTAGCGTCTATAGGTAGTCAACAGATTTAATGAAAAGTAACTAAAATACATAAAAATAACGACTCACCGTCGAATGGTCGACACAAAACACTCAATAAAATCCTCCGGCCACGTTAATTTGGCTTGAAACAGCGGGGTTCTCTGCGGATTTATCCAAGTACCCAGCACAAACAGCTAGCCACAGAATTAGCCCCTGAGTTCACCTCTGACCCGGAAGATGTCAAGATGGAATAGTCCATTTTTAGTAGGGGGATAAAGAAATCGACCGTTTTTTTATTGCGTATTTAATGATCGTTTTCATCGTAACTATAATTATTTTTATGTTAAATGTACATTAACAAGCATGAGCAATGTTAGGGATGTAGGTGACTGGCAGGGGCGCGGCGGGGCAGGTGCCCCTGCTGAAATGGGATCCCCAGGCAACGGCATCATTTGCTACATGGTAGATCCGTGTCTGTTCTCCGCTCTGCTCCCTCCCCCCTCCAACCCTCCTCCTCTCTGCTCTTCTTTACGGTGGGGAAAAAGGTAAAACTAGCAGCAACAGAGCCAGAATAAGAGCCTCTAAATAAGTTTATTGGTTTTTACTGATAGATAATTAGTTATTAGCGGTACTGCATTTTAAATAAAAATAGCACAAATCCGCTTATGAATTATAAAAGTTAGTTCAAACCACAAAAACGCTGACAAAAAGTTTAGGTCCACTGTAAGCGGATTAGCGCTTTAGCTCACTCTAGCGTTCATATGCCCACCACTGGTAGGTAGGTAGGTAGGTAGGTAGGTAGGTAGGTAGGTAGGTAGGTAGGTAGGTAGGTAGGTAGGTAGGTAGGTCGGTCGGTCGGTCGACAGACAGACAGACAGACAGACAGACAGACAGACAGACAGACAGACAGACAGACAGACAGACAGACAGACAGATAGATAGATAGTATTTATGTATATATATTGTAACGACCCTGTGTTTGGTTCGGCTTTGGGGTCCAAGTGTTTCTGTGTATTTGTTGGGGAGTTGTATTGTGTTCTTTTGTTTGTGTGTGGGGTGTCAGGGACTCCCCCATTAGATTCTGTTGACCCCTGCCCTCATGTGTTGGACTGGTCGTGTTTGTAGGGGAGGGGTAGAGCAGGGAGTGAGCGACCGAAAAAAAAGGGAGACCAAGAAGAGAGGTCAGCTAGTGGTGTGTTAGAAGTCAGTTAGCGGGGAGTTCGTTCGCGTGTATACCGCGTTTTCTTTTGAGGCGTGAGCTGCAGCCTCAGTGATAGCAGCTTTTCACTGTTTCTAAATAAACTACGTTTGGCTGGACTCCGTCTGCAGTGATGGCGTCATTACATTGGTGTCAGAAGTAAACCATCACGTACTGAGCCGAGTGGGTACTAGTAGCTCGTCGCCTCCACCCACAACATCAGCGTCATGGACGGAGCATTCTCCCAAGTAAGAGTTAAAGCGGAGAGAGTGGAGGACGGGGAGGCCTGGAGAGAGGAGTTTGATAAAATAGCTCGGGCGAAAGCTTCTCTGCGTAGCTCTGCGGTGAGGATGGCTACTGAGGCAGGGTTGAGTACCGGCAGGGAGGTGCGTCTGTCGACGCCATTTACTCAAAGAGCGCCAAAAGACGCACATGGCGGCGGCCATGACAGTTACGATAGCGTCTTCCATAACGTCCAACTGGGAGGCCTTCCATGCACAGTATGAGCTGCTGGCTCATGTAGGGAAGTGGACAGCAGAGCATAAAGCCCTGCAGCTGGCTCTCTGCCTACAAAACAATGCACTGGACTGCCTGTTGTTGCTAGGCTCAGAGGACAGAAAAGACTATTATGCCCTAGTCGGAGCTCTAAAGAGGCGGTTTGGACAATGTGTGCAACCAGACATTTTTTTAAATAAACTTTTCAACAGGAGCAGGTTGCCGGGTGAACCCCTGCATGCTTTGGCTAACGACATTGAGAGCCTCACACGCAGAGCCTATTCACACATGCAGTCAGGGGTTCAGAACGAACGAGCAAAAGATCAGTTTATCAGATCCCTGGCACCGCCGGAGCTGCGTGTGCAGGTACAGCTGATGCTCCCCAGATCCTTGCAAGACTCATTGGACTTAGCAGTGGAGAGGGAGTGTTTGCTTGGAGTAGCAGCGGGAAACGACCAGAGAGGACAGCTACCAGCATGCAGATCTGCGGAGGGGGCAGAGCTGAACCAGGAGAAACCTGCTTGGGTCTCGGAGTTGACAGAAATGGTCTGAGCGGTGGCACTGCAGTCGACGCGGGACCCCTCTGCATCCCCGACCCTTTGTTGGGGCTGTGGCCAACCGGGACACCTCCTGAGGCGGTGTCCTAAAACAGTCAAGAAGCAGAGAAACGACACGGGGTCTGACTCCGCCCCAGACCAAGCGACCATGGTTGTGGTGGTCGGCCGCACGCACGTGTGTTGGAGACTTGTTATGTCACAGTCTCAGTGGAAGGGATCCCATGCACGACCCTGATTGACACTGGTTCCACGGTAATGAGCCAGGTGTGGTACCAGACTGGACTCGGATCCAACCCACCATAGTGTAGCTGCGCACAGTCACAGGGGACATGGCACCTATGAAGGGGAGGGGGACAATGACTGTTAATGTAGGTGGCCAATCTATCACCCACCCTGTGTGGGTAGCAGAGGTGCAGGACATGTACATATTGGAGCTGGACTTTTTAAGGGTTGCAGGGTGCCAGTTGGATTTAGGTGTGGGGACATGGAGTTTTAAAGAGGACCCTCTCATTCCACTGTTACCCATAGCTCCTGCTCATGCTCTTATGGGTCCTGTGGTCTGTACACAGAACCTCAAATTGCAGCTGTCGAGTATATCTCACCTCAGCCCAGCCAGATTGCTGCCACCGTTGCCCCCGCACCTGTGAGTCCCATGTCCACAGTGTGGGTGCCCCAAGAGACCGAAGATGCGGCGGTGACCTTGGTGCGGAAGATCTGGACAGAGAACTGTAGGGGTTTAGACACCCAACAGCAGGAAAAACTGTTGCAGCTGCTCATGGACTTTAAGGATAGTTTTGCCCTGAGTGAAGACCAGGACCAGGTAGGGCGGACTCGTTTGGTGGAACATGACAGTCTGACGGGAGGTGTATCCCCGATAAAATGTCGTCCTCGCTGGCTTTCCCTGGCCCATCAGGAAACATGTGACAGGGCGGTGTCTGACATGTTGCAGGCTGACATTATCAAGCCTTCAAACAGCCCCTGGGCGTCTGCTGTTGTCATGGTATCCTAAAAGAATGGGGAGTGGTGCTTGTGTGTTGATTACAGACCACTGAACGAGGTGACCGAGAAAAACTCATATCCACTGCCTAGGGTCGATGAGTCACTGGACCTGATGTCCGGCTCCAACTGGTTCTCGTCTCTGGATCTTCGGAGCGGTTATTACCAGGTCCCCTTATCAACAAGTGCCAGACCTAAGACTACTTTTTGTACGGGGCTGGGACTCTGGCAGTTTAAGGTGCTCCCGTTTGGGTTGTACAATGCACCTGCCACTTTTTCCAGGCTGATGGACCAGACGCTGGCTGACATTCCTTGTCAAGAGTGTCTGGTGTATCTGGATGACATACTGGTCCATGGCGCCTCGTTTGCAATGGCTATGGGCTCACTCCGTCGAGTGCTGGAGAGAATTAGAGTAACGGGCCTGAGACTCCACCCAGATAAGTGTCACTTCATACAACAAGAGGTGTCGTATCTGGGCCACCGAGTTGGTAGAGAGGGAATCGGCACAATGGAGGACAAAGTAAAGATGGTGGCAGAGTGGCCAACCCTTATGACTCAGAGAGATCTTAAAAGCTTCCTGGGACTGGCTTCTTATTACAGGAGGTTTGTGCGGGGGTTCGCAAGTATAGCATCCCCCCTTTTCCAACTACTCCAGAAGAACAGAGACTATGTGTGGACTGAACAGTGCCAGGGAGCGTTTGACCGTCTGTGGCAAACTCTGACTGAGTCCCCAGTCCTCGCTCCTGCAGACCCCTCCCTCCCCTTCATCCTTGACATGGATGCAAGTGGTGTGGGGGCTGGGGGGGTCCTGTCCTTGACATGGATGCAAGTGGTGTGGGGGCTGGGGGGGTCCTGTCTCAGCTGAGGAAGGAGGGTGAGAGAGTTGTGGGGTATTTCAGCAGGGCCTTTAACAAAGCTGAGAGGCGCTACTGTAGCCGTTTTCGCATTGGCCAGCCCTCAATGGCCCGGGCCGCACCTGGATTGCCCAGAACCCGAACTGGCCCGCCCGCGTTCATTACGCATTATGTAGAGAGCAAGCCTTGAAGTGGGTGGGGTGTTCTCTTAAAGTGGGTGGGGTGTTCACTTGACGTGGGTGGAGTGTTCATTTGACGTGGGTGGAGTGTTCTTGTGTGCGCGCTTACAGTGTTTTAAGAGAGGACACCCCTAAAAAAATATTTGTTAGCTGAATATATATATTAGTTTTCCTGAGTTTAATTTTTGTTAATAACTGATTACAAATCAGCTTATGTATCAGCTTATGTTAGAACGTAAATAGCACGAAGCGCGCACCCATTTCCGCCTTTCCGCGTGACCTGAATGTCATTAAAATATAACTAATATTGTCTAACTCTTGCGCGCAGCCAGGGTTTTAAAATATAACTAATAATCTCTAACTTCTACGTGCAGCTAGGATGTTAAGAGGATTGAATGGTATATAGGTAAAGTGGACACCTAAAAATCCAGTCTGCCATTGTAGCTCAGGTGAAGCGGGTTCGCGTCCCACCTGGTACAAAGTAATTTTACTTTTTTTATTGGAGTAAATAAAAAGGAGTCTGTTTGGTTAACACAACTCCTTTTTATTTATTCCAATAAAAAAAAAAGTAAAATTACTTCGTACCAGGTGGGACGTGAACCCGCTTCACCCGGTCAAGATAAAAGAGCTTATTAGCAGTTGGCAAACACTCTGAGCTACAGGGGCGGACTGGATTTTTAGGTGTCCACTTTACCTATATACCATTCAATCCTCTTAACATTCTAGCTGCACGTAGAAGTTAAAGATTATTAGTTATATTTTAAAACCCTGGCTGCGCGCAAGAATTAGACAATATTAGTTATATTTTAATCACATTCAGGTCACGCGGAAAGGCGGAAATGGGTGCGCGCTTCGTGTTATTTACGTCCTAACATAAGCTGAATTGTAATCAGTCATTAACAAAAATTTAACTCAGAAACACTAATTCAGCTAACAATTATTTTAGGGGTTTCTGTAGTTAAATATTAATGAAATTCAGCCCTCGCGCTGAGGTTGTTTGAATGAGTCCCGCCCCTGCTGCAAACAACGAATCAAATGTGAGCAGTACATGACGTCAAACTGGGTCCGTGGGGCTCGGCCCGATAAGAACCACGGTGGAGATGGTTCCAGAACAAGGGCGGATCCCGGGCGGAAAGGAAAATGCGAACACGCCGAACCCGGGTTAGAAGCAGGGTGGAGCCGGGGAGAGCCGGGGAGGGCTGGCCAATGCGAAAACGGCTTGTGTGACAAGGCGGGAGCTGCTAGTGGTGGTACTTTCTCTACGCCATTTTAAGTACTACCTGTGTGGCCTGTCCTTCACAATCAGGACTGATCACTCGGCCCTCCAGTGGCTGATGTCTTTTAAAGAACCTGAGGGTCAGGTGGATCGGTGGCTGGAGGAGCTGCAATCCTACAACTTCTCAGTCGTTCATCGGGCTGGAGCTAAGCATGCTAATGCCAATGCCCTCTCCCATCAGCCTTGTGCCACAGGGGGATGCAGTTACTATGACCAGAGGGAGAAGTTAGAGGAAGAACAGTTGCAGCGGAACGTCAAGGGTCAGGTCAGAGTTACTCAGTAATCTGCAGAGAGCTGCAGGTGGTTGGTACAGACAGCTGGAGGCACCAACAGGAACAGGACCCCGAAATCCAGCCTATGTTGCAATGGGTGGAGAAACAACTAAAGCCACCATGGGAGGAGGTTGCTGGGCTCTCGCTAGCAACTAAAGGGTTGTGGTCCAAGTTTGAGGCTCTGTGTCTGGAAGACGGGGTACTACAGAGGTCATGGAAGGACTCCTCCACGGGTGAGGAGCGGTATCAGATTGTAGTCCCAAAAAGCTTGAAAGACATAGTCCTACAGGGCGTGCATGGAGCATCTGGGTCTGGACATTTTGGCGTCACAGAAACTATCTGTCGCTTCCGACGGGGGGTTTACGGGGGCCAGTGCAGGAGAGATGTGGAGGATTTCTGCCGCTGCTGTGACCTCTGTACAGCACGGAAGGGGCCAACAGGTCAGTCTCATGCCCACTTACAACAGTTTGTTGTAGGAGCCCCAATGGAGCGAGTGGCCATGTACATCATGGGCCCCCTACCATGCTCAGACAGGGGAAACTGTTATAACCTGTCGGCTATCGACTATTTTACAAAATGGCCAGAGACGTATGCCATCTCCGATCAGGAAGCAGAGACAGTGGCAGATACTTTGGTTGGAGGCCTGATTAGCAGGTTTGGGGTACCAAACAGTAGTGACCATAGTTCATAGTGACCATGGGAGGAATTTTGAATCACGGGTGTTTTCTGTCATGTGCACCCGCCTTGGCATCCACAAGACGAGGACGACACCATTACATCCCCAGAGCGACGGCCTAGTGGAAAGGCTCCAACGCACCCTGGGAAAGCAGCTGGCCATCCTCACAGCAGAGCATCAGCGGGACTGGGACAAGCACCTACCACTGGTGCTAACGGCATGCCGCTCAGCTGTACAAGACTCTACAGCATGCACCCCATCGCTCCTCCATTTACCATTTACCATTCATGTTGGGAGGGAGCTGCGCACACCAGCCGGACTGTCTTTCGGCTACCCGCCAGATGTGCCTGATGTTCCAGCCGGCCCCGAGTATGCCCGGAAACTTCAGGACAGGTTAGAGACAGCCCATGCATTTGCCCGGAGGCAACAGGAGCAAGCAGGCATGCGCCAGAAACGGAACTACGATGTAAGAGCAAAGGGCCGACACTTTACTCCAGGGGAACTGGTCTGGGTGTACAACCCCCGTAGGAAGAAGGGACGGTGCCCGAAGCTGGACAGTCAGTGGGTGGGTCCCTGTAGAGTGTTGGAGTGCCTAGGGGAGGTCGTCTACAAAGTGCAGAGCAGATGCCCCAGAACAGGAGAAGAGTAGCTCTGCACAGGGACAAGTTGGCCCCCTATCAAGGCAGGTCTGCACCTCAGCCCCTGGAAGGACAATGGTCAGGGTCTCGTGTGTGTCCGCCAACCTCCCCAGAAGCCTTATCACTGCTGTCGAATGATGTCCCAGCCGCAGAGTCTGGAGCGCCGCTGGGAACTCGCCCGCAGCGGACGAGGAGGGCCCCAAGACGGTTTGAGGACTTTGTTTGTCCCCTTGTGGACGAGGGACTCTGTAGCGGGAGGGTAGTGTAATGACCCTGTGTTTGGTTCTGCTTTGGGGTCCAAGTGTTTCTGTGTATTTTATTTTTTTTTTTCAAAGTCAAAGTCAACTTTATTGTCAGATCTGCAATATGTACAGGACATACACAGGACCGAAATTGCGTTTCTCTCAGTCCCTCGGTGCAACAGTAACCATCTAAACACTAAACACTTAAAACATTTAATAAACATAAGCATAAAATAGTAAAAAAGTGTAATACTGTCCTGAGTTTTTTCATAATAGTATAAAAGTATGAAAATTTACACCAACACTGAAACACCAAACACCCAATGAACATAAGCATAAAATGAAATAATAAAAGTGTAATACTGTCCTGAGTTTTTGCATAGTACAGTAGTATGAAAAGTATAAAAACGTAAATCTATAAAATAAACTGAAGTTTCTAGCGTTGACATTTGCAAAGAGTGGCACAGCAGCATATAAGTTGATGTACACAGTATATGTATGAGGTAGTTGATGTTGGTATAGAGGCAAAGTGGCATATGAAGTAAGGCACATAAGGCACATTTGGCATCCTTAGATAAGGCTAGTCAGAGAATGCTGTATATGTATCTGCAGTAGTGTAGACAAAAGTAGTGTAAATGTAAACAGTAGTAATAAATGTAAAGCAGTAGTAATAAATGTAAACAGTGAATGTAAACAGTAGTATGACTATAGGCAGTAATGTAATACAAACATTAGTGCAAATATGAGAAGTAGTGCAAACTGAATGAACACATGACCGAGAGTTCAGTGAACAACCCGTTTGATGACACAGAGTCCAGTGTTAAAAACTTTGTTGAGTGGCAATGTGTGAGAAAGTTTTTTGTGTTAAGGCAGTTCAAATGGGAGGGGAGGCAGAGCAGGCAGAGTGTTTAGCATTCTGACTGCCTGATGAACAGAGCTGTCTCTCAGTCTGCTGGTACGAGCCTGGAGACTCCTCAGTCTCCTCCCTGATGGCAGCAGTCTAAAGCGGCTGTGTAGTGGGTGTGTGGGATCACCTGCCATGCGGTGGGCTTTCCGAGTGAGGCGTTTGCTGTGTAAGTCCTGCAGTGAGGGCAAGGAGGTGCCGACGATCTTCTCAGCTGCTTTCACGATGCGCTGGAGGCTCTTGCGGCAGGATGCAGTGCATGCACCAAACCACACAGTGATGCAGCTGGTCAGGACACTTTCTATGGCACCTCTGTAGAAGGTGCACATGATGGAGGTTGAAGCTCCAGCCCTTTTCAGCTTGCGGAGAAAGTAGAGGCGCTGGTGAGCCTTCTTCGCCAGTGCTGCAGTGTTCCTGCTCCAGGACAGGTCCTTTGAGACGTGCACTCCCAGGAACTTGGTGCTGTCCACTCTCTCCACTGCGGTGCTGTTGATGGTCAGAGGGGCATGTTGTGCATCCCTCTTCCTGAAGTCCACGACAATCTCCTTTGTCTTCTCCACGTTGAGAGTGAGATTGTTGTGTCCGCACCACAAGGCCAAGCGGCTCACCTCGTTCCTGTAGTCCGTCTCATCGTTGTTGCTGATGAGACCTACCACTGTTGTGTCGTCCGCAAACTTGATGAAGTGGTTGGAGCTGTACGATGGTGTGCAGTCGTGTGTTAGCAGGGTGAATAGAAGGGGGCTCAGCACACATCCTTGTGGGGCCCCTGTGTTCAATGTGATGGTGCTAGATGTGTTACTCCCGATCCGTACTGTCTGTGGTCTCCCGGTCAGGAAGTCTAGCAGCCAGTTACACATTGAGGTGTTCAGCCCCAGACTGTCCAGTTTATGGATGAGCTGTTGGGGGATGATGGTGTTGAATGCCGAGCTGAAGTCGATGAACAGCATTCTAACATAAGAGTCCTTCGTGTCCAGATGTGTGAGAGCTGTGTGGAGGGCAGAGGAGATGGCATCGTCGGTTGAGCGATTAGGTCGGTATGCAAATTGGAAGGGATCCAGGGAGGCAGGGAGGACAGATGTGATGCTTTTCATGACTAGCCGTTCAAAGCACTTCATCAGGATGGGGGTGAGTGCTACTGGGCGATAGTCATTGAGGCATGCGGGCGTTGCCTTCTTTGGGACAGGGATGATGGTGGTGGCTTTGAAACAGGTGGGGACGATGGCCTGGCTCAGTGAGATGTTAAAGATGTCCGTGAAGACCGCTGCGAGTTCCCCTGCACAGTCCTTCAGCACACGACCAGGTATGTTGTCAGGACCAGAGGCCTTCCGGGCATTAATCTTGATGAATGATCGCCTTACGCTGTCTGAGGACAGCGCCAGCACCTGGCCATCAGGAGAGGGGGGGAATTTATGTGCAGGTGTGCTGTTACTTGCCTCAAACCGAGCGAAGAACTCATTCAGTTCATTCAGCGTAGAGGTTGAGCTGTCACAGGTCTGGGGGGGGGGTTTGTAGTCTGTGATGGTCTGTATTCCCTGCCACAGACTGCGTGTATCCTTGCTGTCCTTGAAACGGTGAGCTATTTTCTTGGAATACTGCTTCTTGGCCTCACTGATGCCCTGGGTCAGGTTCTTTTTGGCTGCCTTCAGGCCCACCTGATCTCCCGCTTTGAAGGCAGCATTCCTGGCTTTCAGGAGTCTGTGAACCTCAGCTGTCAGCCATGGCTTCTGATTAGCCCGAACAGTGATGGTTTTGAGGTTGGTAACATCATCAATGCACTTGGCGATGTATGAACATACAGTGTCTGAGTACTCCTGGAGACATGTGTTGTTGTTTGTGGTAGCAGCTTCTTTGAACATACCCCAATCTGTGGTGTCAAAACAGTCCTGGAGTGCCTCTGAAGACCCCTCTGGCCACACTCGTATCTGCTTGCGGACTGGTTTTGTGACTTTCACCAGCGGCCTGTATGCGGGCTTTAGCATAACACAGATATGGTCAGAAGCACCAATGTGGGGGAGGGGGAGGGCTCTGTAGGCATTTTTCATGGTGGTGTAAACTTGGTCCAGTGTGTTGTTTCCTCTTGTTGCAAAGTTTATGTTTCTGTATGTTTTTGGAAATACACTCTTTAAATCTGCATGGTTGAAATCACCAGCCGTGATGAGAAAAGCATCAGGATGGGCTGTTTGTTGCTCACTGATGTGCAGATATAGTTCATTCAAAGCCTCACTTCTAACTTTGCTGTTGGAGCTTGGAGGGATATATACAGCAACAATCAAAACAGCTGTAAACTCCCTCGGTAAATAAAACGGTCTGCATTTAATAGTCATGAACTCCACTAAATGTGAGCAGTGTTTGTAGACCACAGCAGCATCCAGGCACCATGCTTTGTTGATGTAAACACAGAGCCCCCCTCCCCTTGTCTTACCTCCCTCGGGGGTTCGGTCCGCTCTGTAGCATGTTAGCTCCTCTAGCTGGACAGCATGGTCCGGAACGTTGTTGTTGAGCCACGTTTCCGTGAATACAAACACACAGCAGTCTCTCACAGTCTTTTGTGTCGTTCGTAGCAGGCGTATATAATCCAGTTTGTTGTCCAGGGAGCGCACGTTAGCCAAAACCATGGATGGGATCGCCGGTTTGTGTGGGCTAGCTGCTAGCCTAGCTCTGACACCTCCGCGTTTACCCCGCTTCTGTTTTCTGTCACGCCGCTTGTGGCGTTTCCACGGCGGGCGCGATGAAGGGAGGCTCAGGGCTGGCTTCCGCTTTCTGTCCAGCCGCTTGTGGCGCTTCCACGGCGGCCGCGAAGAAGGGAGGCTCAGGGCTGGCTTCCGCTTACTGTCCAGCCGCTTGTGGCGCTCCCACGGCGGGCGCGATGAATTGAGGCTCGGGGCTGGCTTCCAGAGCAGGCCGCAGTCACGAAACTCGTTCAGCTTCTGTTTGAGCTCATGTAGCTTCTCCTGTAGGTATTCTCCTGTATTTGTTGGGGAGTTGTATTATGTTCTTTCGTTTGTGTGTGGGGTGTCAAGGATTCCGCCCATATGATTCTGTTGACTCCCACCCTCATGTGTTGGACTGGTCGTGTGGGTAGGGGAGGGGTAGAGCAGGGAGTGAGCGACTGGAAAAAAGGGAGACGAAGAAGAGCGGTCAGCTAGCGGTGTGTTAGCAGTCAGATAGCGGGGAGTTCGTTCGCGTGTGTACAGTACTGCGTTTTCTTTTGAGGCGTGAGCTACAGCCTCAGTGATAGCAGCTCTTCCCTGTTTCTAAATAAACTCTGTTTGGCTGGACTCCGTCTGCAGTGTTGGCGTCATTACAATATTAAGGAATTTTAAACCCTTCTCACAATCCCGCAATATTCTAAACAATGTTTCTAAACTCTAAATGCCCTAAAAGAGAACAGAATGTTATGATCTCCTCTCTGTCGCCTGCTGCTCTCTGCCACGCCCACTTCTCCGCTGCATTCGCTGCCAGGTGGCAGAGAGCACAAATCATGTCACGTTGCAGGTGAAGCAGGTGCTAAATCATTATATATTTTTTAAAATAAACAATCCATGCTGACCATGTGACTCATCTATCAGTCCATGTATCATATCCAATCTTATTTTGAAAAACCGCAATAGAGCAAGTCCACAAAAAACGAACCTCGAAGTAGGAGGGACTGCATACTGTATACACAACCATCCATTGGCTTTACCCGCTGCTTCCTTTTTGGGTTGCTTGGGTCACTGGTGATCGTGTCCAGCCATCACTGTGCAAGAGGCGGCGTACACACTGGACAGGTCTCCAGTCCATCACAGAGACACATAGAGACAAACAACCATTCACTCTCTCATTCACACCCAGGGACAGTTTAGAGTTATCAATCAGTCTAACATGCATGTTTTTAGTTTGTGGGAGAAAACTGGAGTACCCGGAGAAAATCCACGCATGCATGGAGAGAACATGCAAACTCCACCCAGAAAGGCCCCTTGGATTTTAACCAGGGTAACCTGCTCACTACGAGGCAGCAGCTCTACCAACTGACCCCCGTGCTACCCTTGTATATTTATATATATATATATATATATATATATATATATATATATATATATATATATATATATATATATATATATATATACAGGGAACCCCCGACCTACGAACCCACCGACCTACGAACCACGGGACCTACGAACGAGTTAAAGTAGAAGAATACCATCGACGTACGGCAGAAAATATGTGACCTACGAACGAACCAAGTTAAAAATATATAATCGAGCTACGGCACACGACCTACGAACGAGCCCCATTACAGGTATATAATCGAGCTACGGCACACGACCTACGAACGAGCCCCATTACAGGTATATAATCGAGCTACGGCGAAACTGCGTCACAAAACGGCAATCGGCGAGGTGGGGGAGGGGATCGCCTTTGGCTGTTGCTGGTTGGGCATGGGCGTGACACTGCGCATGGCAGTGGAAAAGTACCGCCAGCGAGAGGGGGGGGCTGGGCTTTCTGGCGGATGTACACACAGCCGCAGTGCAGCTGGCGGCGGAGGGATCCGTACAGGTAAAGCGGTAACTATTTAAAGGGCTGCGGCCATTTTGTGCCTCGTGGTTTTCTACGGTGATTGATGGTAGAAGACAGTTACGAACAACAGCGAACACGAACAAAGAACACGAACGAAGAACACGAGAAAAAAAAAAGTACGAAGAACCTACGAGCAGGTACAGTACATTTACAGTAAATTTATATCAGTTTTAGACTAAAGCCAACGTTAGCACACGTTAGAATTAATTTAATTTGTGCTCTTAGGAGTTAGCACGTTAGCTAATTGTCGACGACGACGACACGACGATACGAGTTGTCCACGGGTCATCGAACGGGCAGGTAGGCCCAGTACTAAATGAAAAAATATTTTTAGACGAAAGCAAACGTGAGCATTCATTTTTGAACGTTAGCATTAATTTTAATTTTTGCTACTTAGGAGTTAGCACGTTAGCTAATTGTGACGAGAACGACAGGAGTTGTCCACGGGTCATCGAACGGGCAGGTACGGTCCAGTACTAAATGAAAAAATATTTTTAGACGAAAGCAAACGTGAGCATTCATTTTTGAACGTTAGCATTAATTTTAATTTTTGCTCCTTAGGAATTAGCACCTTAGCAATGGCTCCGAAGAGACCTGCAAAGTCCGCGGACGCGGCACAGGGGAAAAAACCTCGTCGTACCATAACGCTGGAGACGAAGGCAAAAATTATAAAAATGGCAGATGAGGGCATGACTCCCTCTAAAATTGGAGATGCGCTAGGGTTGCCGAGGTCAACTGTGGGGACAATAATGGCGGACAAAGAAAGAATTTTGCAGCAGGTGCGTGCTTCAGCCCCCATGAAGTCCACCATAATTACAAAGCAAAGGACGGGGAGAATAGTCGAGATGGAAAGGTTGCTTGTCCTCTGGCTGGAGGACAACACACAGCGCAGAATCCCAGTTGGGATGTCTGTGATCTGTGAAAAGGCAAAGAGGATTTATGACAGGCTGCAGGAACTAGGGTTGACTGGGGCAGGTGCAGGGGAGCAGGGGGGTGGGGGGTGCAGGGGGAGCAGGGTTCTGCACAGAGTGATCCGGGTGAAGGGACGTCCTCTCAGAGCGATCCGGGTGAAGGGACGTCCTCTCAGAGCGATCCAGGTGAAGGGACGTCCTCCCAAAGTGCTGGAGGAGGGCCTTCGAGCAGCACATCATGGGAGTTTACTGCCTCCAAAGGATGGTTTGATCGGTTTAGGAAGAGAAACAACTTCCACAACATCAGAGTGCAGGGTGAGCACTTTAATTTCTCATTTTTCTTTTTTAATACTGTAAATGCATACAGTACAGGTAGTCCTCGACTAACGAATATTTTTTTTTTCATTTTATTACAGTGTGTTACAACAGCTTAACCATGTCATTTTGTGTGCATTTAAACAGGAGAGGCAGCAAGCGCTGACCACGAGGCAGCTGAGGCATTCCCAGCAGAACTGGCTGAGATCATCAGGGATGGCGGGTACACTGCGCAGCAAGTGTTCAATGTGGATGAGACAGGGCTGTTCTGGAAGCGTTTGCCAGACAGGACGTACATCAGCAAGGAAGAACGAACCGCACCCGGCCACAAGGTCGGCAAGGAGCGTTTGACCTTGCTGGTGGGGGGCAATGCTGCGGGTGACTGCAAACTCAAGCCGTTGTTGGTGTACCAATTTAATAAACCCAGGGCCTTCAAAGATGTTGATAAATCATCGCTTCCTGTTTTTTGGGCGTCTAATAAAAAGGCTTGGGTGACGCTGGAAGTTTTTACAAATTGGTTCACCAAGAACTTTGTTCCGCAAGTGAAGCGTTTTTGCAATGACCAACGCATTCCCTTTAAAATCCTCCTGATCTTGGACAACGCTCCAGGACACCCCCCTGGTCTCACCACTAGGAACAAAGATGTTAAGGTGGTGTACCTGCCTCCCAACACCACCTCATTGATCCAGCCAATGGACCAGGGGGTTATTAGTACGTTTAAGGCGTACTACCTACAAAGAGTCATACGTGCTGCTTTGGAGGCTACGGAGAACTCTCAGACCCTTACGCTGAAAGACTTCTGGCGTAAGTTCAACATCCTTGATGCTGTGCTGAACATTGGCATCGCCTGGCATCGTGTAACTCGACAGAACATGTGCGGAGTATGGAAGAAGCTCTGTCCAGAGCTTGTTCAGGAGGTACACGATGCCCAGGAGGTGGACCGTGTAATAGAGGATGTTGTGAGGATGGGCAGGTCACTGGAGCTCGACATGGACCAGGACGATGTCCAACACCTTCTCAGTTCGTCTGGAGAGGATCTGTCCCCAGACGACCTGATTAGTCTGGACAGGCACGTCACGGATGAGGAGGTGGTGGAGGAGGAGGTGGAGGTCATTCCTCCGACCTTCACCAGGCAGGAGATGGTGCTGGGCTTTCAGGAACTCCACAGCTTCCTGGCGAGGATGGAGAAGCAGGACTCGGATTGTGAGAGGTTCGCCAAGGTCCGTAGGGGTGTCCTCAATGAAGTTGCGTGTTACCAGCAGATCCTTGAGGACAAAAAACGTGAAAAGGTGCAGAGCAGCATGCTCAATTATTTTCGAAAAGTCACAGCACCGCCTCCAGGATCTGCTGGTGCACCAGCTGAAAGGCCGTCCAGTCCTCCTGCAGCAAGCCAGGAGGAGGCCTTGGACATCCCAGCGGACGAGCGGCCATCCAGTCCTACTGCAGCAAGCCAGGAGGAAGCCATGGACAGCCCACCATCTCCCCAGTGAAACACGCCGCCCCCCCCCCCGCTCCCTCCCTCCAGGTACAGCACGTACTGTAATGAAATGTTTTTTTTTTTTTTGGGAGTTGTCATGTTACACAAATTAATTTAATCTGTTACTGTCTCTGCTTATGTTCACAGCCTTCCTCCTCCTTCCCCTCCTCTTCACCAACTCCACCATCCCATCACTGACCTGCCCACCCTCACATCCCAGCACAGCAACGTCAGAAAGGTACAGCAAAGACATGTTAATTTATTTTCTCTTTTTTTTTACTTACATCTACACCTACTGTAATCATCACCTCTCTCTCGACAGCCTCCAAAGCGGCACGTCCCCCTGGTCCATCCACACACCTGCTACGCACCACACCACACACGTAAGGAGAAGTTGTTGTTGTCTGTGTTGTTGTTATGTGCAGGTGTTCACGTCTGTGTGTGTTTGTGTTTCAACAGATCCACTTGCTGTTTCGCCTCATGGAACAGCGTCGGGTACCACGTACCCGTGCTCCTGCTGCTCTGCCTCCAGCCTCCAGCCTCCTGCACCTCCTCCAGCCTCCTCCCTGTGCTCCTGCTCCACACATGCACCACACACGTAAGGAGAAGTTGTTGTTGTCTGTGTTGTTGTTATGTGCAGGTGTTCACGTCTGTGTGTGTTTGTGTTTCAACAGATCCACTTGCTGTTTCGCCTCATGGAACAGCGTCGGGTACCACGTACCCGTGCTCCTGCTGCTCTGCCTCCAGCCTCCAGCCTCCTGCACCTCCTCCAGCCTCCTCCCTGTGCTCCTGCTCCACACATGCACCACACACGTAAGGAGAAGTTGTTGTTGTCTGTGTTGTTGTTATCAGCAGGTGCTGACGTGTGTGTGTGGTTGTGTTCCAACAGTTCATCCGCGTGTTGATCCACGTCATGGATGAGCCTCTGGTGCTACGTGCTACTGGTCCTCCAGCCTCCTGCACCTGCTCCAGCCTCCTGCTCTGCCTCCAGCCTCCTGCCTGTCCTCCAGCCTCCTGCACCTCCTCCAGCCTCCTCCCTGTGCTCCTGCTCCACACATGCACCACACACGTAAGGAGAAGTTGTTGTTGTCTGTGTTGTTGTTATCAGCAGGTGCTGACGTGTGTGTGTGGTTGTGTTCCAACAGTTCATCCGCGTGTTGATCCACGTCATGGATGAGCCTCTGGTGCTACGTGCTACTGGTCCTCCAGCCTCCTGCACCTGCTCCAGCCTCCTGCTCTGCCTCCAGCCTCCTGCCTGTCCTCCAGCCTCCTGCTCTGCCTCCAGCCTCCTGCCTGTCCTCCTGCTCCACACACCACACCACACACGTAAGGAGAAGTTGTTGTTGTCTGTGTTGTTGTTATCAGCAGGTGCTGACGTGTGTGTGTGGTTGTGTTCCAACAGTTCATCCGCGTGTTGATCCACGTCATGGATGAGCCTCTGGTGCTACGTGCTACTGGTCCTCCAGCCTCCTGCACCTGCTCCAGCCTCCTGCTCTGCCTCCAGCCTCCTGCTCTGCCTCCAGCCTCCTGCTCTGCCTCCAGCCTCCTGCCTGTCCTCCTGCTCCACACACCACACCACACACGTAAGGAGAAGTTGTTGTTGTCTGTGTTGTTGTTATCAGCAGGTGCTGACGTGTGTGTGTGGTTGTGTTCCAACAGTTCATCCGCGTGTTGATCCACGTCATGGATGAGCCTCTGGTGCTACTGGTCCTCCAGCCTGCCTCTGGTGTCCTGCATGTTGCCTCCATCCATCACCTTTGTGTCGTTCTGCATAAATGACTGCTGCCAAAAACCAAAAAAACTTCATGTGATGCACAGACCTGCTCACATCAGGACCACAGACCTGAACTGACACATGCCTGAACTTACAGCTGGCCTAAAATGCTCCCAACATTCATTGTTGAGCAATGGCTCAGCAGTTCCATCAGATGCAGGTTTGATCATGAGAACAACATCTGTCTACCTACACTTCGGTCAAAGTAAGACAATTTTGATTCATTTTTCTGCTGCTTCTCGCTTTTTCGGAGTTCATGGACTTCTTTCTCATGCACATGGACACTCATCAACGCAACGTGCTCATGTGTGATTGCTGACATCATTTTGCTGATGTGGCTCTCTGATTTGCTGCTGTTTTGCTGTGAAAAGCTGCACTTTGACAAGTGTTCATGTGTGATTGTTGACAACATTTTGCTGATGGGAATCCCTGGTTTCCTGCAGGTTTGATGTGAAAAGCTGCACTTTTCAGAAGTGCTCATGTGTGATTGTTGACAACATTTTGCTGATGTGACTCTCTGATTTGCTGCTGTTTTGCTGTGAAAAGCTGCACTTTGACAAGTGCTCATGTGTGATTGTTGACAACATTTTGCTGATGGGAATCCCTGGTTTCCTGCAGGTTTGATGTGAAAAGCTGCACTTTCACAAGTGCTCATGTGTGATTGTTGACAACATTTTGCTGATGGGAATCCCTGGTTTCCTGCAGGTTTGATGTGAAAAGCTGCACTTTTCAGAAGTGCTCATGTGTGATTGTTGACAACATTTTGCTGATGGGAATCCCTGGTTTCCTGCAGGTTTGATGTGAAAAGCTGCACTTTTCAGAAGTGCTCATGTGTGATTGTTGACATAATTTTGCTGATGGGAATCCCTGGTTTGCTGCAGGTTTGATGTGAAAAGCTGCACTTTTCAGAAGTGCTCATGTGTGATTGTTGACATAATTTTGCTGATGGGAATCCCTGGTTTGCTGCAGGTTTGATGTGAAAAGCTGCACTTTTCAGAAGTGCTCATGTGTGATTGTTGACATAATTTTGCTGATGAGATTTCCTGCTGATTTGCTGCAGTTCTGATGTGAAGTTACTGATGTACAGGTGTTTATGGATGCATGTGTGGTGTAATTGTTTAGATAAGTGCTTGTAAATAAAGTTCTGTGCATGTATATAGCCCAGTATGTCAGTGTCATGCTGTTAAATGTGGGCGCGGCGGTCCGTTAGCGGTATTTCCGCGACCTACGAACAGAATAGCGACCTACGAACGAGACGCTACTTTCACCCCCCACCTACGAACCGATCGACCTGCGAACGGTTCTTAGGTCCCAAACTCGTTCGTAGGTCGGGGGTTCCCTGTAATATATATATATATATATATATATATATATATATATATATATATATATATATATATGTAACAAATCTATAGGCCGTTTGTGTAATCAAACACTTACGAGGTCAGTTTACTGACTTACCTATAGTTTAGATGAAAGATCCGAGCAGATTTTATCTACCCAAACCTACCATCAGTTTCACGGGGTCTCAACTTTTTCAGAATAAATCAATAAATCGGTGATGTGATTAGCCAGAAATGTAATTTCACGAGAGACTTCAACTTATGTTGGTCTACCAGAAAATAGACCTTTTATTGAAACTATCACAAAAATTACATTAAACATTTGTATCGATATTAGCTCTGATTTAATAACTACGTTGACAAGAATTCAAATTAAAAACAAACAGACAGTTAGGAACTTTTCTGTTGGTACATTTACTTGACAGATTAAAAGCTTATGAAAAATAAGAAATAGGAGGAAGAAATAAAGTGAAAGCTAAGTTAACTGAAATTGATTATTTTGAACCAACCAGGGTGGCAGCCTTCCCCAAACAGGTCCAGCTGTACTTCCGACACGTGCAGCATACAAACAAGCCTCTTTACCTGGTGACGATACGTCCCCTGGAGATGAGGGCTGAGAAGTTTGTGGACACTAACGGACTGGGTGGTCCCGCTCACGTCCAGTCGACTTCGTGCGTGTATGGCTGGATCAGACGAGCCGGGAGCACGCTTTCACCGGCAGGAACAGGCCCCAATCGCACTGACGGATTTTCAAAATAAACTTCAGAAAACAAAATCTTTCAGAAATGAGTGTTTGGAGGCACAGCAAGGCTTTGCCGTGACTCCAGCTGAGACGTGGGTCTATTTGACACACTGACCGGAACGTCTCCAGCTTTCCCAGAGGAGAGAAGCAAGTTGCGAGTTAGTTCTCTCCAAAAGCACTAAAGAAAAATGCAGGAAATGACCTTTATATGGGAGGCGGGGTCTTCCCCACCTCCTTAATGACTACTGGCTGGTTTTAACAAAATAAGAGATGGGTTTTCATCTCATAGGCAGAATGGTCTCTATGGACAACAGGAAAACTGTTTACAAAATCGGCCAGATGGCCTGCTTGTGAGCACAGAGAATATTATGGCTAACTTCATAGACAAAACAGAGAAGGAAGCTGCACAGCCTTTACGTTTACCCTGAACTGTGTCTTAGAATCAGAGCCTGCTTGCTCTGCAGAAATAAAACCAGAAAGGTCAAACTCATGCAAGTAACAGATCATCATTAAAATGACAAAATATACTGTAGATCAATTCTGAATTAACACACATTAAAAAGAAAGTTCAATCTGATTAATTAGTGTCCATTAATTAATAATAATTGTAAAAATATAAGTGTCCACTCGTCTCCTTGAGGGCTTCAAGAAGGTGCAGCACTGAGAGTTTCAGAGAGATGTGGAGAGGCCCACATCCCATACGGACATGAGGGTGCTATATCCCTACATATATATAAATATAATCATTTTATTTAAAAGCGCCTTTCAGGACACCCGAGGACACTTAACAAACCAATACAGTTCAAACATTATCAGTGACAAATTGAAATATAAAATACATAAAGATTATAAAATGCTAAATAATAAAAATACATTTAGTAAGCTATATATATAGCTGATAAGCTAGTCTAAAGATATGTGTTTTCAGGGCTGTCTTGAACAGAGAAAGGGAGGTGGTGTTTCGAAGGTCTAGCGGTAGAGCGTTCCAGAGCTGAGGGGCAGAGCAGGTGAAGGCCCTGTTCCCCATGGTGGAGAGGCGGGCAGAGGGTACATGGAGATGAAGCGAAGAGGAGGATCTGAGAGAGTATGAGATATATGTGTCAGAGTCAGAGTCAGAGAGTCTTTATTGTCATTTGCACCGCATGTGGTACATGTGATGAAAACGAGATTATGTACACAGGGTCCCAGTTACATCCAACAACAAATGCAAGAGAAAAACAATAATAACATCTAGGATTAACTAAGAGAGACATCAGCTAGTAATACACTAAGCCCTAATGTAGTAGAAAAACATCATTATAAACAGCAGCACGAACATGAGTCATTATGAGCAGATGGTCACAGATGAACGCAGCAACAAGAAACAGATCAGTATCAACATGATGTGACATTTTGCAGTGTTTATTCTTATTATTTATTTATTCATGAGTCTGACAGCCTCAGGGTAGAAGCTGTTCCTCAGTCTAGTGGTTCTACATTTGATGCTCCTCAACCTCCGTCCCGAGGGGAGTGGTGCAAAGAGTGAATGTGCTGGGTGAGTGAGGTCTTTCATGATGCAGGTGGCTCTTTTTCTGCATCTGGAGGTGTAAATGTCTGTGATGGTGGGGAGACTGACTCCCACAGACTTCTGTGCAGCCTTCACCACTCTCTGTAGAGCTTTCCTCTCTGCAACTGTGCAGCCTCCATGCCACACATTGATGCTGGAGCACAGGATGCTCTCCACTGCACACCTGTAGAAGGAGTTGAGGACTGAGCTTCTCAGACCAGCTCGTCTCAGCCGTCTGAGGAAGTAGAGTCTCTGATGACCTTTCTTGATCAGGCTGGTGGTGTTGTTGCTCCAGCTGAGGTTATCATTCAAGTGTACACCTAGGTACTTGTAGCTGGAGACCACCTCCACCGCAGATCCACCTATGTACAGTGGGGTGTGGGTGTGTTTGTTCCTTCTGAAGTCCACAATCATCTCCTTCGTCTTCTTCACATTCATGTGAAGGTTGTTCTCTTTGCACCAGCTCTCCAGGTGCTCCACCTCCTGTCTGTAGCTGGATTCATCATGATGTGACAAAGCAGCATATGGAGTTTATGTACACAGTATGAGGTAGTTGATATTGGTATAGAGGTAAAGTGGAATATGCAATAAGGCTAGTAAAAAGAATATGTATATATATATATATATATATATATATATATA